>CAJVQF010000067.1:0-100433 GCA_911254575.1 Candida sanyaensis | reverse complement strand
TGGATGATCCTGTTATTTGATATGGTTGATATCCATGATTTGTAAATGAATATAGTAAACCATGTTAAAGTTAATAAAGTCGTTCTAATCCCTCGTGAAACTCCCATAGTCTTTTCTTTTATTTTCTTCTATAAACTGTTGTAAATATGAAACGTTTGAATATTTAACTCTGGTAATCTTTAGTTCAACCCGTCTTTAGACTAATTATTTTTCGTTTCGTTTTTTTTTTTTTTCTTCTTGCTTTTTTTTTTTTTTTTTTTTGTTTCTTGATTCAGAAGCAGCCATTCGTTGAAAAATATATCACGAACAGTCATTAATACATATTCACATTTCTTTAACAAACAACGCTATATCTATATAATATAATCATAACATGGATCAAGTTAAACCAGGATATTTAGATCAATTTTTATTAGAAGATATTGCTCGTTATTGTCCTCATCAATTTCTTTCCTTTCATCAATGTATGAGTCAAGAAAAACCTGACCCTAAACTTTGTGCTCAAGAACAAGGAAATCTTAGTAAATGTATCAAATCTTCAGTACCTTCATTCCAAAGAATTCAAAATCAATGTGCTGGTAAAATGCAAGCTTATGATGCTTGTCTAAGAATGAACAAAAGTAATACTCAAAAATGCTCACCTGAACTAAAAGATCTTAGAAATTGTGCTTTTGATACAATCGATTCTTAATAAATCCCCAACACATACATATCTTGGATATATATATATATATATATAATTTTGTACATAAATTTATAGAAATTTCTTGATTAGATTAAATATGCACACTTTTTACTACTTATTCCTTCTTATATTTCTGTTCCGATCTACGGTATCAGTATTTTCATCACAACAACCGTGCTTCCATGATCTCCAGTATATATGAAACTAGTTTTTTGAGGATACCAAAGTGCACTACTGAATGTTTGGTTTCCACTTGTACTATTAGAAACTTCATTGACCAATAATCCTGTTTCATAGTCATAAATTCTAATGTTACTATCAGCATCATACGCAACACTAACATATGCACCATCTTTACTACAATTCAAATGTGAAATACTTTGATCAATGTCAGTGATGACATGCAGATTTATTAATGTTCCTTCCATGTTCCAAAAACTAACCACTCCTTCACTACTTCCAAGACAAAAATATGTTCCTCTTGGTGAAATTGAAATCGACGTAATTGATGAATTATGTCCTTTGATTCTGGATCTCAATTTAGTTGCATATGTCACATTCTCATCTCCTTCTTCTTTTACTTCTTCAGTAACTTCAAATAGAAGCACACTTCCATCATGCATTGCAATAAGGAAAAATTCATGTTCATGATAAAACCATTGTAAATCATAAACATGTTCATTAACTTTAAAAGTATGAACCAACTTATAATTCATTTCAACATTAAGTATCATAATATTGGAAGTTCGATCAACCACAATTAATAATTTCCCATCATTAGAATATCTTACCAATTTTAAAGCATCAAATTCACATTTAATTTCACGAATTTTTCACCTGTATGGGCATTCCATATTTTAACATATTCATCTTTACCCACAGTTGCAAACAGAAATTCAGTTTTTGGATTAAATGAAATACTCTCAACTGCTTTATTATGAGGATCAATAATAATTTTAGGATCAATCGCGGCATCACTAGTAGATTTCCATATTCTAATGGTTTTATCAGTACGAGAATAAACAATTCTTGTACCTGTTGGATTAATTGCCATGGTTATAACCTCTGAATTTCCCATGTAATTACCTACATGTTTATCTCTAATTACATATGTACTTAATTTCTTGAAAAATGCTATGTTTTGATCGTTAATCATACTAGATATTGAATTTATTTACACAATTGGTATTCATGAAAATCACCTTTAAAAAAAGAAACAAAAGAATTAATAACTACAAAAATTTCTAATATTTTTTTTTTTTTTTTTTCAACCACGCAGTGATAGTATCATTTTCAAAAATATACTGTATCCTAGGCAAGCACACGACTATATGAAGCATCAATAATTCAGACATTCCCCAGTTATTATTAAGAGTCAGAAGCAACAGTATACTTTCGGATATAGTTCTACTCATTAACTAGAAGGCTGATGTTACTGGAGCCGAAATCAATTCTTCATCCTAAATTGTGATTGAATGTAATTTCATACCGTTAGAGAGAATATTAGTGTATTCAATCAAGGAGATGATGTTGCTTAACCGAGTAAACAACTGTTAACCAAGAATATTATTTCTAGATTAGCCAGTATCATTATAATATAGTTGTTTGAAGAATATTATGTATGTATAATGCCATTGTTGACCACTTGAATACTTTGACAACCATGGTTACTTTTGGAATTACATTAACTGCAGCAGCAGAAAACCAAAACAAAATGCGAGGCCGAAAAAAAAAAAAAAAAAAAACTTCTGGTGAAAGTTCCAGCCACGTACGTTATATCGACCAATTCTCAATTCAGCTTGATCCACCTTCATAATGTCATCTCGACCTAAATTACTTTCATTTGATGCATTTGCCAAAACAGTCGAAGATGCAAGAATTAAAACAGCCTCTGGTGGTATTATTACTTTGATTTGTGTATTGATAACCCTTATTTTAATTCGAAATGAATATGTCGACTATACAACCATCATCACTCGTCCTGAATTAGTGGTAGATAGAGATATCAACAAACAATTAGATATTAATTTGGATGTAAGTTTTATTAATTTACCATGTGATTTGATTTCTGTTGATTTATTGGATGTTACTGGTGATCAACAATTAGATATCATTGATTCCGGATTGAAAAAAATCAGATTATTGAAAAATAAGCAAGGTGATGTTATACTCGACGAAGTTGAAGATGACAAACCTGCTTTGAACAATGATGCACCATTGAAAGAGTTAGCAAAAGGGTTACCAGAAGGTTCAGATCAGAATGCATATTGTGGACCATGTTATGGTGCTTTGCCTCAGGATAAAAAACAATTTTGTTGTAATGATTGTAACACTGTTCGTAGAGCTTATGCTGAGAAACAATGGCAATTTTTTGATGGTGAAAATATTGAGCAATGTGAGAAGGAAGGTTATGTCAATCGTTTGAGAGAAAGAATCAATAATAATGAAGGTTGCAGAATAAAGGGTAGCACCAAGGTCAACCGTGTTTCTGGTACCATGGATTTTGCTCCAGGATCTTCATTCAGTCACGATGGAAGACATTTCCACGATTTGTCATTATATAAAAAATATGGCGACAAGTTTAACTTTGATCATATTATTAATCATTTATCATTTGGGGAAGTTCCTACCAACAATGGTGCAGAAGAAATGTTTGATTCAATTCATCCATTAGATGATCATCAATTTATGTTGCACAAGAAAGACCATGTCATTTCCTATTTCTTAAAAGTTGTTGCTACCAGATACGAAAGTTTAGATTACACTGAGAGAGTTGATACCAATCAATTTTCAGTGATTACCCATGATAGACCTTTAGTTGGTGGTAAAGATGATGACCATCAACATACTTTACATGCTAGAGGGGGTATTCCTGGTGTTAATTTCAACTTTGATATTTCTCCTTTGAAAATTATCAACCGTCAACAATATTCTAAAACATGGTCTGGATTTGTATTGGGAGTAATCAGTTCTATAGCGGGAGTTTTGATGGTTGGTACTTTATTAGATCGTTCTGTATTTGCTGCCCAACAAGCAATTAAAGGCAAAAAGGATATATAGACCAAAAGTAGCGTGACAACATATCAAGGAAGCTCAATAAAAAATAAAAAAGTTGTATTGTAGTTTGTACTATCCTATAAATATTATGAATAAATATAAAAACAACAAATTATCACCACTTGTTTCAAGATATGTCGGGTTGATCGTAATTTTACTAGTTATACCAGAGCATATAAATGTACAATGATAAAAATGCAAAAAAAAAAAAAAAAAAAAAAAAAAGAAAAATATATATGTGACTATGTACAGAATGTATATCTTGTATATAAATATCTAATGCTTGTTTAAACATCATTCAATAAATGTTCTATATCTTGATAGTATTCTTTTGGAAGGATTTCGCCTAATTCTTCTTTGGTTAACCATTTAAATTCCAAACCTTCAACTTGTGGTTCAAAAATACCTGATAATATATGTGACTTGATAAAATATTGTTTCTTGGATGATTCATTGACAACATGACATGGGACTTTAGAGACATTGAAATAATTAATCTTTTTACCACCAATGGAATATAAACCATCTTCGGCCAATTCATGTAATGGAGTCAAGGTTTCACTTTGTTCAAAGTTTGGTAATTTCCAATTTCCAGTTTTTTCTTTAACTGCCAAGTATAAGGTTCTACTCAATCTTCTTTCCAAACTTTTCAAATCATTCTTCTTATCAGCATCAGTGATTCTGGAATTAGGCACGATTTTTCTAGCAATATCATTTTCCTTATTTGCTTCATCTTCTTCAGTCAATTCTGTCTTTTCTTCATAAGTCTTTGGTAAGTTTATGTGTTGTCTGAATCTACGATCTCGATTATGTTTCAAGTCTGGCTTACCTTGAGGATAAATAACACCCTTGTCAAAACTAACTGGATTGGTATTTAATTCCTTATATTTTTGTTCAGACAAAGTACCAGGTCTAAAGTAGAACCATTTTGGAAAAGTCCACATCAATCTTCTCCATAATTCAGATTGGTATTTGTAGAATTGTTGATCGAATTTTGGTACATCTTGTGTAATAACAGGCAACCTAGACAACACTAATGTCAGTGAAATTGTGGATGGTGCAGTGACGGATGAAGCTGCTGTTGAGTAATTCTTTACTACTCTTTGAAAAGTGGTACTTCTCATTGGGCGTATTTAGGATGTCAAAATGATTCAAACGAATATCCTCTCTCTATGATTATAGATTCTCTTTTTGAGGTCTCTGAAAAATTTTCTTCCTCTAACCAATTCCCAATTTTTAGTCTCATTCACACGACAAAGCATTTGGTAGTGTCCTAACTAACTACAGAATATTGGTGCATTTTTTTTTTCTTCTCTTGTTTCGTGGTTTTTGGCTGTTTGTCATTCTCTCTCTCATCTTGCCACTTTTGAACAAATCATCATTACTTTTTTTTTTTTTTCCCTGTTCTTCCTTGCTTTTCTTCCTTTCTTTCTTTCTGAGGTCATAATTAAAGGTAATCAACCAAACACAACGCCAACAATCAGATAATTTATATCACAAATAATCTAAACGTAGTATATTAATTCGCTAATAGTTTTTTTTATTTTATATCAATTGTACTTTTTTTTTTAATTTCATTTGTTTTTTACAGCTCAAATTTTAAAATACAGTTAATTATAAGTGTATTATTAATTTAGCGCTCAAGGACAGTATAATTTCAACAACAAATTAGTTCCCCTTAATTATAATTAGGAAATCATCAAACAAACAAGAGGTTAGAAGAGTGATTTTTGTAAAAAAAAAAAAAAGTAAACCAAGTCATATTCTTATTCTTGAAATCTGTATTTTAGTATTATTATTTTTTTTTTAAAAAAATTTTTTTGTGACTAATATTTTTGTCAGTCTTCGTTCGCAATTCTTCAAAGTATTCGGAAACTAAAGTAAAAATTAAAACATGTCAACACCAGGCTTAGAGGAATTTGAAAAGATTTTAAAGGAAATACCAACATTGCCTCCACCAGGTGTGTCTGGATCACGTATCAAAAGATTGACTGATATAGCAGTGAAGGAAATTAGTCCTGAGACTGAATCGAAATTGATGGGAATTTTATATTCTCAATGTAAAGCCAACTCATCTGCAAACAAATTGGGTACCTTGTATATTGTTGATTCTATTGTTAGAAAATTTATTGAAGAAGCTGATAAGAAAGGTGAAAGATTAGTACCAGATGCGCCTGAAGGTACTTATGCTTCTGCTGTTTTCAAAACCAATGAATTGATTGAGTCGATCGTAGATGATGCTATGGAATTACTGATTAATCCCTCAGTGAATAGTAAAATTGAGAAATTAATTGATATTTGGGCCAAACTGGAAACATTCTCACCAGATATTATTAGAAGTATTAGAAGCAAGTATTTTAAATCCACTACGCCACCTGGATCCCCACCTCGTACTAGTATTGAGCCCGTCAAACCCGATGCCGCTGAAAGTTCCAATGAGTCAAATAGTATTTTACTGGCTTTGGCTTCTTTGACCAAAACTAGTGCGGACAGTAATTCACCTAGCACATCACAAGCATTTGCGACTAACAATAGCCATGATGGTTCCAATAATTCCGACTTGTTATCTCAATTATCTAACACTCTAGCTGCAAATAATAATGCGAACAATACCAATGTGCCTTTACCACCACTACCACCACAACCACAACAACAATATCAGGCATATCCTCAACAAGGACTTAATAGTGATCAGCAAGTTTTGTTCAATATGTTACAACAGATGCAGAATACCCAATCCACACAGGGAGCTCCAAATTACAATGGGGGTAGACGTTCTCGTGACAATGATTATGGATCATACGGCAAAAGAAATAGATCAAGATCTCCTTCTCGTGGTTACAATAGCAATAAGTACGTAAGATCACCACCAACTGCTTCTGTTCAAGCTCTTCAACAAAATATGCAGAACTTAAGACAGCATCAAAACGATCGTCAACCTATACATAATCAAGGAAACCCAGCATTCGTGCCACCTTCCGCCATGGGTGGAGAGGTGAACCTGCCGGACAACCCTCACTTCCGTCCAAGAAATGTTGGTTTTGATGCTTCTATTCCACAAGCTACTGTTAAGATATTGTCAAGAACATTATTTTTAGGAGGTGTTCCAAGAAATATGGATGAAAGAGCGTTGGCTCAAGTATTAAGACCATATGCTGAAATTCAATCGGTTATCTTGAACAGTGAGAAAAAACATGCATTTGTTAAAGTGTATTCTAGAAGAGAAGCTGAACAAGTGATTACATCTTTTAACAAAGATGGTGCATTGCCTTTAAGAACAAGATGGGGTGTTGGTTTTGGTCCAAGAGATTGTTGTAATTACCAACATGGTATATCAATCATTCCAATTGATCGTTTGACTGAAGCTGATAGAAATTGGATAGTTAATGCACAATGGGAGGTACTGGCGGTCAACCAATTCTGAGTGGTATGGTTGTTGATGAACCAGATATCGAAATTGGATCGGGAATTTCATCAAAAGCAATGTCCAAAAAAATGCCTACTAATTCTGCAAGAAATGGTCCTAGATCAAATAGACCCGGTGAACCTGATGAAGAATATGTTAAAACTACCTTGATTCCCCAACAACAAAATATCCAAATGAGTCATGGTGCTCAACCGCAATTTAACATTTATCACCAATCTTCCGTGAACCCACTCCAAGGGTTATTTGAAAATGGCATGTCCCAACAAGCCCCGCCATCGCAACAACAGCAACAGCAACAGCAACCACCATCACAAGGTGGTATGAATAATAGTGAAGCATTAGCCGCTTTGGCAGCATTTATGCAAAATGCTCCACGCTAGTAATATCTGTTTAAGTAGGTAAATCATAATGTATAATAATAACAATAATAAGAAATAAATAAACAAATGTTGACAATTTTAATTGAAGTTGTAAATCAACTTGTTATCTATATACTTTAGAATGTAAGTAGAAATAGAATATTTATAGTAGGAGGTTTATTCCGTGATCAAACCAACTAACGTTGATGCTTCGTAAAAGATATGGCAAAATAAATTACACGCGAAACAAAAGCAAATTTATGTTCCAAAAAAAAAAAAAAAAGAAAAAGAAAACAGAAATTAACACCAACGAGACTCACCGTCGGGCACTGCACTGTTATCACTTACCGCTACTAATGTCACTGAGAAATAAAACTTATGGAAGTTTGAACCGTAATAAACGGTTGTTAAATCCCAGCTCATCCCCTGTGACCATAGGAAAACCAGAAGATCCACAAAGGATAGCGTCGTCTCCAACAAAGCATAGCGTATTTTCGCCTACAACATCACCTGTAAAAAAGAACACATCCTATAAGAAAAATAAATTCATTGTACATAATGATGACCTGCATCTTTTTGAGTCAACTTCACCTATAAAGCATGGATCCTATTCAGTGATGCTGTCACCACAGAAGCCAAAGAAAGCATTTGACTTGATAGACCTAACTGCATTTGAAAAATCAACACCAAGTCCAGAAAAGACGCGTCTTCCTGACTCGGCCAAGTCAGACAATTTTAAAGTTGAAGGCTTAATTGAAGTAAGTGATGATGATGATGATCAGGATAAAAGCAAAACTAACACAACTGGTGCTTCATCCTTTGTTGAAAAGCTTGATCCGAAAAATCTTCTTCATTCTTTGGAAGAACATAACAAAGATAAATATAAGGATGTACTTAGAAAGTATAAAAGACTGAATATACCCAAACCCATCAAGTATAAGTCACAATTGTTGGAAAGGGCTGATGCACATATGAAAGTGATAAAGAAAATTCTAGAGCAAAAACAAGAACCTTCGGTGTATTATTATCTTGCCCGAAAGCAATGTTATAAATCAAAGCATGAGACAATGTCTCCCCAAGAAAAATGGACTATTGAATGGGAGTCCTATTTTGGTGGTTATTATGGTTTTCAACGTCAATCGATTATTGGGAACCACATATTGGAGAAGTATGAAAACAGGTTGCTTAAGTTCAGCAATGGTAACAAAACCGTAAGTTACTGGACTGTTCCTCAATTTTCAACCTACGTGTTGGCAAATGAAATTATCATTAGAATGATTATGGAAGACATGAATATGGATTTTGAAGAAGCTGAGGCATTTTGCCAGAAAACTACTGATTATGGTATTCTGGTTGCAGATGCGATAGATGTAGTTAACAGGGAGTGCCTCAGGAGTGAAGATGAACATAGTCCTGATGATAGTGATATTATCCTTCTCCCAAAAAAGAAATCAAAAACATAGATATAATACATATCGACTAATAGATGAAACGAGACATAGCTTGATCTTTGTTTTCTCTAACAGATCAAACGGATCTAAACGCGCGGTTCATTTGATCAATACTCTGTCCTATTCTGCTCTGCTGATAATCTTATCTAAGTGAAAAATCATCGAAAAAAAAAAAAAAAAAAAAAAAAGCTGAAGAAAAATCCAGACTTCCACTTCTGGTCTAAAATCATTGAAAAATTTTTGGATTCTTTAGCTCTCCCCGCTTCCATTTCCAATTATTCACAATTTCGTTATTCAACCCAATTAGGTCGGTATCAAACCCGACACATTGCAGAACGTTTATAAAACTTTTCATCAATCTTTTAAAATGTTAAATAAGGATACTGTCTTCACCAAAGATATCGCGTGCACGGCAGTTACTGGTAAAGATGCTTGGAATAGACCAACTCCACAACCAATTACCATCTCATTAAATTTTAACACTGATTTTCATAAAGCTTCCCAGCTCGATAATTTGAAATACTCCATTAATTATGCAGTGATTACTAGGAATGTAACCGAGTTTATGAAATCAAATGAACATTTGAACTTCAAATCCTTGGGTAATATCGCTCAAGCCGTTAGTGATATTGGCTTGGACGAGAGTCGAGGTGGTGGTTCTTCTGTGGAAGTAACTATAAAGAGCACAAAGTCTGAAATCAGAGCTGATAGTGTTGAGTACCGAATTTTGAAAAATAATTTGGGAGTGAGTCCTCCATTGGATATCTTTAGAGTGAACAAATTAAGACTTTTGACAATCATTGGGGTTTTTACATTTGAGAGATTACAAAAACAAATTGTTGATATTGATTTGGAATTTAAAATCAAAGACAATTCAAATTTATATTTCCATAAGATCATTGCAGATATTGTCAGTTATGTAGAGTCATCTAATTTTAAAACTGTGGAAGCATTGGTCTCCAAAATCGGTCAATTGACCTTCCAAAAGTATAGCACTGGTATTGAAGAAGTTTTGGCGATTGTTACTAAACCTAATGCGTTTAGCCACGTGGAAGGTGTGGGTGTGTCTTCAACGATGACAATAGAGAATTTCAATGATATGGATCCAATAAACTTCGAGAATGGTGTACAAAACGTCACCTCGTTCAATTTACCTGTTGAAGAAAAGAAATCAGATACATATCAAGGCTACCACACTGCATACATAGCATTTGGATCGAATTCTGGTGACCAAATTTTGAATATCAATGATGCTCTTAAGTTGTTACAAGGTTATGACATTAGTGTTGAATCCACATCATCTTTGTACATTTCCAAACCAATGTATTACTTGGATCAACCTGATTTCTTTAATGGAGTTATTAAAATTAACTTTGTAGATATTTCCCTCATAGGTTATTGGAAATTCTTAAAGAAATTGAGTACTCCCATTTAAAAAGAGTCAAAGAGTTTGATAATGGACCTAGATCAATTGATTTGGATATTATATTATATGATGACGTTACCTTAAATACAGAAGATTTGATTATTCCTCACAAAGCATTGTTAGAAAGGACCTTTGTTTTGCAACCATTATGTGAAATTTTACCACCAGACTTTATTCATCCCATCAGCGCAGAGAGTATCCATAGTCATTTAAAACAATTGTTAAATGACAAACCACAGGAAGACGAAACATTACAGGTATCTTCTGATTTGTTGCAATTTATTCCTGTTCCAAGATTGTCTTTGTCACCAGCGGATAATATCCTAAGATTTGACCATGTCAACAATAGATCTCCTACTTTGATCATGGCCATTTTGAATATGACTCCAGATTCATTCAGTGATGCCGGTAAGTATTATGACCAGACTTTAGAAGATATCGTAAAGAATGCTGAAAGGCTAGTTGAAGAAGGCGCTAATATCATTGACATTGGTGGCGTTTCAACACGACCAGGGAGCGTCGAACCTAGTGAAGAAGAAGAGTTACAAAGAGTTATTCCATTAGTCAAAGCAATTCGTGAATCTAAAAACCCAGCATTGAGAAATATTTTGATATCCGTTGACACCTACCGTAGCAATGTTGCAGAAGAAAGTTTGATTACTGGAGCAGATATTATTAACGATATATCGATGGGTAAATACGATGATATGATGTTTGATGTTATTGCTTTATATGGATGTCCTTATATAATGAACCATACTAGAGGAACTCCAAAAACTATGTCTAAATTGACAAATTATGAATCAAATACAAACGATGACTTGGTTGAATATGTGATTGATCCAAAGATGGGACATCAGGGTGATCTAGAAGTTGCCACTGATTCAAAAAATTTACTTAATGGGGTTAGTCGTGAATTAAGTTTGCAAATGTTTAAAGCAATGGCAAAGGGTGTAAAGAAATGGCAGATTATTGTTGATCCAGGAGTTGGGTTTGCCAAAAATTTGCACCAAAACTTGGATATTATTCGTCATGCATCATTTTTCAAGAAATACTCCATCCAGGTCAATGAACGAGTTGACAACACGGTGAGACACAAATATTTAAGCTTTAACGGTATGCCAGTATTGGTCGGGACATCTAGGAAGAAATTCCTTGGTACTTTGACTGGTAAAGAGAATGATCCACTGGATAGAGTTCTTGCTACTGCCGCTACTGTAACAGCAAGTATAGAACAGAATGCCAATATTGTCAGAGTTCATGATGTTAAAGAAATGAAAGATGTCGTTTTAACAAGTGATGCTATATATAGGTCTATCTAGGTAATTTTGATTCTTTCATGGTGTATTAAGTTTTTTCTTCATTTTATTAGTAATATTTTTATTCCAAACCATTCCGCTCATCATTGGACGACGGTGGAATCCATAAACCTCATGGATATCCAAATCTCCATTCATTAGCTTTCTTCGTTCCTCTTCGGTTGTTCCGGTTAAACTCTGCTGTTCTAACTTTTTATTTAAAGTTTTTCTTTGTTTTGAGACAAAATCTCTACACTTGTTAATTTCGTCTTGTGATAATGAACCAAATCCGTAACCCCCTATTTTTTTAAAACAACAATCGATCAATAGATTTGGATCAACAATTCTTTTAGGAAAATTTTGCAATAACTGAATCAATTCGATCAGTTCGGTCTCTGTTCCACCGTTTCCTTGTTGTTGTATCTGTTTCGCTTTGAATTCAGGTGAATCGAGACACAACTTCAATATCGTTAAGGATATTCTGAAAATCGTTTTTGAACCTTCATACCAAATGATATCCCATACTCTTAATGTAGTTTCAACTGGTAATATACCAACAAACAAAGACATAAACCAAGACGATGTGACCAATGTAACCGGCGGTAATCTAGCTAGAATCTTGTCTTCCGATAAGGTTTCACCATCAAAGTTCTTTCCTAAAGTTTGCCACAACTGAGGAATATATTCCTTGACGCACAACATCAACACACCTTGATCCGTATGGACCCCTTCTAAATTCTCCAGGTGGACATTCGGGATTATTCTTTCTGTTAGTATGACCAACATCCAAAATGATTTTTCTTCACTCATAAATAATAATAAAAGACCAGCTATAAAATTTAATGACTGACAGTAACCAATTTTTGGTTTGTAATGGGCAAACGCAACTAAAACTTTTCGTAAGGACTGGATTAGTGGGGGATCTTCAAATCCGGACTGACTTTCTGATGTGGACCTTTCTTCACTGTTGAAATAAATGTTGTCGGGAAACGTTCTGTAAAGGTCTCTTTCAATGACATCTTTGTACTTATTGGATGTTTCGTCTAAGCTCTTTTGGTAGACCCCAGCTTTCATCTTTTCTTCTCCTCCAGCATAATAAAACCATGCTTCTCCTCTTAATGATGGTGGGAATCCATGCTTTCTAATCATTTGTTTTGTCTTTTTGGATTTTGGTGGAAAAGTTTTGGTTGCTTTCATAAGTTGCTTCCATTTTTGCTCTATGTTTTTGTCTATATATGATTCATAGTCAGCGTTGGACTTAAATCCATAGTCGTCTATGGGTATCTCATCTTCTGTATCCTCTGTATATATATCTATCACTTCCATAGCGTTGAGTAGTCTGAGTTTCAATAAATAACAAATTGGAAATGGGATCAGCTAAAAAATTCAGATATTTTTCTGTGAACTGACGCATTTAGTAATGTCAGTCGTGTGGTTTTAACCGAGTATGGCAATCTTCCAGAATTCAAAATGTCCAACCGCAATTTTCATTCCCCAAAACTCTAAATATTCACGTGAGTACAGTCAAACTGCACCTTATCAATTAAATAAATTTTATTGTATTTCTCTGATATATATATTTGATTTTCATTTGAACCATTATACCCTGGATTTTTTTTTGCTTATTATTTAACTTGTCATTAGTTTCTTTCTAGGGAAAATTGGCCTTATGCGACATTTTATTTAGGGCCTGCAGATAAAGATTTCTTGAACGCGCGACTCGTACAAGAATGAGGATTTGTAATATCACTTACTAAGCTCTACATATAGCAGCTAAAAAAAAAAAAATGAAAATGAAAAAAAGGAAGAAATGAAAATACTCAGCCTAAAGAAGCCATTCCAATTTACAAAAGGAATCACGGTCTATATCAACAACAAAGCTTACACAGTTCCAAAATGTACTGGAAAAATACATGGTGGGAGGGTAAGGTTTATGCTTCTTGTAAAGATATTGTACTACCGGAAGGAATGATTGTATCAAAGACCTCCAATGACTTTCCTGTAACATTTATTTCCAAAGCAGTCTACCGACAGATCTGTTATGAAGATAGTGTGCCGGTGATGAATACCAATGTGGGATTTGTTATGGATAACTTTGCATCACCACTACCCATAGTATCCCAGAGTTGGTATGAGTACACACGAGATTCAGTCCGAGGTTCATTTGCATATAGTTTTGTCTCGATTATTTATGCAATTTCAGTACTGGCAGTAATCATCTTGTTTTTGACCATCTTTGTCTTAACAAATTACACCATTAGGCCGTCATGGTTATTGAAGACAAGTACACTGTTATCTACTGTGTATATAATAGTAGTCGTCATTAAGTCTATCGTGATATTACATGGTCAACAAAGAGATGGGTACCTACATGGAGCAAAGCTTCTTAATGGCATTAATTCCTACAAACCGATAAGCATTATTGATTTAATTGTGGTGTTTCTATTGCAAATTAATCAGGTACAAATAATAATGCGGATTTTTCAACGGCAAAAGGATAAGAGAATGACCTTTTTTGTGGGTCTTAGCGCATCATTAACCTCACAGGTAATATGGGGAATAGCCCAGTTTCACGACTTTGACAGAGATAGTGAGGCTGGTGATATACTACCTGCATTCATTTATTTGGTAAGAATAGCAATGGCTTTATGCTATGCAGCAATAATTACTGTCTTTTTCATTTCAAAGATTCAAATCATTATCGCCAATAAGAAGATCTGGCTATTGACATTGTTGACGTCGATTTTGATATACAGCCCTGTTGCCTTTTTTATTGCGGATGTTTCAAATGCATTTGTTTATGAATTATCGGAAATTTTCTCTGTTGTAAATTATGTGATTGGTGTGGTAATACCCTGGGAATGGTGTAATAAATTTAACCTTATAATGAAAGCCAAGGAAAAAGAGGGAGTTCTTGGACGAAGGTTTTACGAGGACGAATTGTATGAATTGGATAGATTTGAATTGTTTGTTGAAGAGCAGGTTCCCGACGACGACGACGACGATGATGATGATGCTAATAATACCCATGCTTCTGATGATGTAAATCAGAACGTTGATGATGAGATGAGAGGCGAAGATGGGAATGAACAGAATAGACTCATACGTACTAACCACAATGGAGATGCTACATGTGTAAACGAAGAAGAGTTGACAGCTGCTGAGAAGTTCAAGAACGCACTTCATTACACCAGAAGAACATTTTTGACGATCACGGATAATATTATTGCAGCAGGATTTGCAATTCCTAGATCTGTTAGTGTGTCTACGCAATCGTTGACAGGAAAACCAAAAGGTGGACCCGTTCAGAAAAATAATTATACACAAGAAGTAGTACCTGAATTCAATCCTGAAATGTTCCGACAAAGAGATGCTAATGATAATGATAATGATAATGAAGATGATAATGCAACAGAAACTCCTTCTGTCAACAATGGTGGTTCTATGAGTACCAGTAATCACAATAATAGAAGAAGAAATGTTTACGTTTATTCTAGACAGGAAGTGGTTTTAGATGTATCCAGCGATGATTGAAAAGAAAACTAATGTATATATATATATGAGGTTTATTTATTGATGAAGTGTTCCAATTTTCTCATGGCCCCTTTTGGCAATTTCGAGCGCTTTTTCTTCGTATCCTGGAATATGAATATACTCTACACCATGATCTAGCAATTTCTGGTATGAGGAATTATTCTTCACAAAAATATCAGGTTCCAAAACACCGACAAAACATGTTTTGATTCCTTTAGTTTCAAGAATCCTATCCACACAAGGTAAGTTCCCGCTCAAACGCAATGAACAAGGTTCCATTGTTGTAAAAATTTCTGTTCCTTCAGGAACTTCTTTGACACCATCATGTTCTGCAAAGTACTTTTCTAATGCACATTGTTCAGCATGTGTGTTTCCAGGCAATTCACGTGAATGCCCAGATGAAATAACCTTTCCATCATTTACCATGACACAACCAACATTAAATTGTGTCTGAGTTTCGCCACATTTTTCTGCTTGTTCAATTGCTAATTCCATAAATTTTCTACTTGGTTCAAGGGCCCACTCAGGGTATTCAGTCTTGTAACTCCATGATCCGTTATCTGCTTCGTATTTATAAGCATGTAACCATAAATCCAAGTCATTGGAGCCTGGGTCAGAATATAATGGCAATCCTGTAATCGGACATTTTTCTTTTAATAGAACTTCACCATCACCTTCAGGATGAAACCACGAAGTAGCAGCTTTTGATTTACCAATGAAATCTAATTTTTGTTTAATTTCTTCAAGATCAGCCTTGCCATCCTTACCAAGATTCTCTCCCCAAATAAATTCACTTGAATAAATAGGATCATTCGCTATAGGGTGACCAATGTACTGTAAGTGAACTCTGATTTGATGTGTTCTACCAGTTAGTGGGTGGCATTTAACAACAGAAGTGTCGGTAATTGGATCATAAGAAATTCTTTGAAATTCTGTTTTTGCATCTTTTCCATTTTCATCATCAACAATATTCAATGTCACTTTAGGAGCAATGGTGGAAAGAGATTTGTCAATTGTAATCCGCTCAATCGGAAATTTACCCTTAACTCTGGCAATGTACTCTTTGCTAACATTTCTATCCCTGATTTGTGTCATCATATCATTGGCACCTTTAGGCAGTTTTCCCAAAAACATCAAACCAGAGGTTAATCTGTCTAACCTATTACATGGATGAACTGTTTTCCCCAATTCTTGTTCGATAATCTTGGTAACTGTGTTGTACCTATATCTTCCTGTTGGATGGACGGGTATTCCACTTGGTTTGTCAATTACCAATAGGTCATCATTCTCATAAACAATCTTAATATCTCTGGATGTTACTGGAGGCTCGCGTCTGTAGCTTCTATGGGAAATTAAATCACCGTTCTTCAAAACAGTCTCTAAATTTGCAACTTTGGAATTGACTTTGACTAGTCCCGTATCAATTGCTTCCCTATAAGCTTCAGCAGAGCGGTCTCTAAATTCGTCAACAAACACATCAACTAACTTCCTGTCAATCCAGCGTAATTTACAATAAGTTAAGTATGTATAATAATATGGGGTTACACGGCGCAACCTGCCTTCAATAACATAGTTAGCACCGTCAGCTTCCTCCTCGTGAATGGTTTTAGAATTTTCTCCATTTCCATCTGCCGTTATTTTATGTTTGTCTATATTTTGTTGACGTAATCTAAAACCTTGGGAGTCAACCAACTTCGAACGGTGGTTGTCTTGCTGTGGAGATGCTGTTCGCTTCATACCTTGGGAAGATTCTGTAGACATTGTTCTAAAATTCTTTAATAACAAAACAACCTGACCTCTTAATATAGACATTCAAAAAAAAAAAAAAAAAAAACAATGAAATACAAAGGACAAAGTGTTTTCTTTTTTTTGTATGCCAAAGTGTTTGGGTTGTGTTAATCTGAGAATGTACAGTATTTGATGATGATCTTTCAAGCCAAAGATTAGTTTTTTTTTTTATTCATCTTTTTTTTTTCACCCAGACTGAGATTTTGGTAAGCGCTTTTTCTACATGTGAATCATTTTGTAGGGTTTATGTTTAAAAAGTTCTCAGAGCACTTGTGACTCGTTCATTCATTTAAAAGTAAACTCTCTTCTTTAATTATAGACATATAATTTAAATGAGGAAAAGAAAAGATGGTATTTATTTTCGATGATTAGTCAGGCATTAATTTTTTTTTGGTAAGAATTTGTTCAAAAATAACAATAAATTTAATTTAACTCAACGAAAATAAATTGTACTACTATAATATAGCGATAAGTTTACCGAAGCATTTAAAATACTATAAAATGTAATAACTGATATATAGTATCAAAATTTTCAATACCTATATGAATTTCCATGGTGTAAGTCTTCTCATTGGAACACTGACACATGTTGCAAATTTATTGGTAAAGTATGTTTTATGGTATTGAAAAAAAAAAAAAAAAATTGTGCCACATTTTACTCAATTGACGAGGTACAGTACATAAGAAAAATAGTGACACATAATTGACGCGTCCTATAGATTTTACATCCCTGGGATTTTGGTGTTATTTTATTATTCTCACACTCTTTCTTTATCAACTTTCTTACTCCTAATATTGCTGATGGTTTCGCTTGCTGATTTACCAGATGAGATAATTGAACTTGTTGTTAGTTATTTCTCAATAAAGGAATTGAAGAGAATTGCAGGACTCCCAGTGATTGGCAACCAAGCATTACAGAGACTACACTCCAAGGTATTTATTGTCAATAATTATGTTTCTAATACTGATGACTCAGTCATTTCTTTTTATCTGAAAGTCCCGTATTTCTCTGTGTCAGAATATTTGGAGCTAATTGATTCAAATCCATTCATATCACCAAAGGAAATAGTATTTCTAAAGGCTGCGACAGCCCTTCATATGGCAAGGATATACCTAGAGTACTTGAAAAGAGCCAAAATAGCCCTTACCCAGGACATTAATGAATATGAGGATATGGAATTATTTTCTATTGAGTTCCAAAAAACACCATTTACTGTCGATTCAGTTGACGCAATTTTTATACCATTTATAAAAGAGTTCTATCCTATTCAGTTAGCAAAAAAATGTCAGTTCATTGTGTTTGTATACAAGTAAAGATAGCGCTAGCCGTATTTTAAGAAATGACTACCTGAACTTGACAAGTTTTTCAACTGATCTCATAATCTGCGATACTGAAATTAAGACCATTCCACGGACAATGCAGACTTTATCATGTTCCATTACCTGGTCAGGTGAAGAAAGCGAAAATGCAAAGCTAGACTTTCCCAATAGTTTGAAGGAGTTGGATATTACTTTGGCTATTGATCGAAGAAATTTACGGCAAGAGAATGTCGTTGATATTTCACATTTAACAGATCTTCGTAAATTATCAGTACACGGAAATTAACAAAAATTTGGTTCATTCAGGCGTTGGATTGTTTCTCCTTCTATTAAATTTCTTTCTATTTACTGGCCAGATATTATTTATGGTGGCATCTCTGCTTCATGCCCTTATTTGGTTGACTTGAAAATTAAAATAGACCCCAAGTTTGCTTTCCAGCTTCTGCCCCAAACGTTAGATGTTCCAGAGACCTTACAGAGATTAGATATTTCTGCAAATTTTCTTTATTGTCCCCGACAGGTGGCTTCAGTAATAACTGATGTTGTAAGATCTAAATTCGAATTACCAAGTAGCCTCAAGGAGTTGAGGATCAAAGGACTTAAAGAGCCCAGAGTTGTCACTTTTGTTGATTTTGAAAAGAGTCAATTTCACTCTCTCGATAAATTAGAGATTGAAGGAGTGTACAAATTGAACCTCCTTGGGGACATCCCTGTTACATTGTCCAGATTAAAGTTGGAAAGAGTGCGGAATTTCAACTTCAATGAATTGGCGTATTTGAGCAACCTCAGAGAGCTTGATATCAACAATATCTGTCAGAGTGTGAAATTTTCTTATCATCTTCCTAACTTATTAAGGAATTTGTCCATAACTAATTGTGGAATTTCAAAAGTTTATTTATGTTGCGCCGGACTTTTAAACTTGGCCTTGGATAATAACGATTTTAAAGTTCTTAGTAAGGATAATTTTGTTATTCCTGATACGGTGATAGAACTACTGCTTGTGCAGAATAATATTTCCAAAACCGATGTAGATTTTCCAAAAGATTTAGAGACTTTAATGCTTGATTTTAACAAATTAGAGAATATCAATGGGCTTCCAAAAGCACTTAAAATATTGAATTTGTCTCATAATTTACTAGGAGAGTATGAAAATACCTTGGCTTTCCCCAAAAACCTAAAAGAACTTGATCTATCAAATAATAATATCAAAAATGAATGGCTCAAAAACCTAAGTTTAGTTGAATTTAACAAATTAAGATACTTACTGTTTTAGCAAAACAAATTGCAATCATTTAATCCGGCTTGTTTACCAAAATCTTTAATAAAGTTAGATTTATCAAGTAACAAAATTTCCTCTTTTATAGGGGATTTCCGCAATTTAGCTGTTCAAAGATTATGGTTAGGCAGTAACAAATTAAGTAAATACTTTTCAAGTCGGAAAAACCAAGATACATTTTTAGGTAGTTCTATTAGATATGTGGCATTAGGAGGTAATGGTTTACTGAATTTGGATTTGGAGTCGTTATTGAATACTTTGTCAAATAATCCAAAGTTTGAAGCTTATGATGTTGAACAAGAAGTATGTGAATTTGTATACTATCTGGGTGGAGGACGTCCAAGAAAGATCAGAAAATTGGATCAATAACTGGTATATGAATTTGTTTTGAATAATTAACATGTATCGCTGGTGATTTTTTGTTCCTTTAATATCGTTTATTTTATATTATGGTTTATTTCTAGAGAGTCGTTGATTTTCCAAATAAATAATTGAAAGAAAATTACAACAATCCTGTATCTATAATGTAGTACCTCTAGTAGAGTTCTATATGAGTTTGGTTACTATTCTGCTGCCATAAGTATGTAAAACAGACTTCACTTTGGAGATTAAATACAAATGATTGAGATTTTGCAAAACAAAATAAAGAATAAGATGTATCTCTGCAATGGAGAACTCAACAGAAAGTCCTCTATATGGGGCGTAAAGGTTGAGGGTTCTGTTAATATATCAGCGCTTAAAATTCAGAGCCGTTGAAGATCAATGTAATATAGATTAGAAATTATAGAAAGCAATTATAAACATAATAAAAATCACTTATTTATTTATTTATCTATTTTACTTATTTGTTGTGTTGACCGTAAGCTTTAGTAGCATAGTGACCATCTATAACAATGACATCTTGTGGTCTATATTTGTAGGTCTTGTTGAAGTATTCAGTCAAGATTTGTTTGACACCAGCAGCATATCTGGCTTGAGCATCTAAAGAAGTACCAGAAACGTGAACAGTCATAGCATTACCATAAGCTTTACCGTATGGGTTATGCATGGTTCTCCATGGCATATCCTTTGGAGCTGGTTGAACTGGCCAAACATCACCACCATAAGCAATATGACCAGAATTGACAGCATCAGCAACAGCTTGTGGATCGGTTAAAGCACCTCTAGCAGTATTGATTAAATAAGAACCTTTCTTCATCTTGGAGATCAATTCTTGGTTAACCATTCCCTTAGATCCTTCATATAATGGACAGTTAAGGGTAATAACATCAGCAGTGGAAAACAATTCATCCAAGGATTCAACTCTTTCAAGAATATTATCAACACCATTGAACAATTTGGAAGCATCATTGATTTTCTTGACAGCAGCATCAGGTAAGGCTTGGTAATCATAGTATAACAATTTCTTTGGGTTAAAGGCAACCAATCTTTCCAAGATTCTGTAACCAATTCTACCAGCACCAACAGTAGCAAAAATTTTACCTTCCATGTCAAATTCATCTTTGGCAACAGCAGCAATATCCCAACCACCACTAACAGCTTGATGATGACCTTCACCGTAGTTTCTGAGCAAAATCAACATGGTCATAACAGCGTGTTCTGCAACAGATTGGACATTAGAACCAGTGACTTCCAAAACAGCAATACCTCTTTCATTCAACGCATCCAAATCATAATGATCGGAACCAACACCAGCAGTGATACATAATTTCAATTTTGGAGCTTTGGCAATTCTGGATCTGGTGACATAAGCTGGGAAGAATGGAGTGGTGATGATAATTTCAGCTTCTGGTAAGTATTTGTCAAAAGTAGAAGTTGGTTCTAGATCTTTATCATCAGTGGTGATCAATTCATAACCATGATCATCAGCAAATTTTTGAAGACCCAATTTGTTTTCAACACAACCGAGCAATTTTGGTTCATCACTAGCATGAGAGCCAGCAGAGTAAAGAGCCATGAGGATAACTGGTTTAGACATAGTGAAGATTTGTTTTTGTTTTTGTTTTTCGTTGTTGTAGTGGTAATAGTTGTTTGTATTAATCTGATGATTAAAAGTGATTAGAAAATCCTTGAAACAAATGAGATCTTGAAGTAATCCAATGGATATTTATATTTTTTTGATTTTTTGCAACCTATGGTTCAGTGTGTAGGGAAATTTAGTTGAGTAGAATTATCTCGGAACTGCGATATTTCTTGATTTTGTGTTCATCATTATTGATATTGAGGTGTTTGGATTTCTAAAGAATAATTTTATTTTTTCTTTTTAGAATATTCCAGGGAATTCTCTTGGTGCTTATGTGATTATCCAGCAACTATGGATCCATCGGAATATTGATATTAAAGTATGAAAGGAAGATGGTAATTTGGTTTATCAATTATTGTAGATTTTGAAATCACTAGCATGAACTTGGGCATGAATAGCCCAAAGATGCTAGATAGTTAACTCATGTAATACCACTCGTATATATCTATTGATGCAAAATTACTCCATGCGTCTTCTAATCAAAAGAAATTGGTCTGAGCTGCAGTAGTTAATCACCGCAAATAATCCGAGTGAATATCAATGCTAAGTTCTGGTTCCGCGTAAATTAAAAAAAAAAAAAATTTCTCAGTTTCAACTATAGCGCGAGAGATTTTGATTGTGGGGGGGGGGGAAACAAAACAGGGCTGCGCTTCATGAATGACGTTTTCATGTTGACTTTGTTGGAGAATAAATTAATATATCCTTGGGAAAAAGGTTCTTTCCCGTTCTAAAATGTTATATATTGTTTCTGTGTTATATGAAGTATGCTTGATGTGATTAATAACAGATGGCAATGGTGCATATGTATCATACCTCGACTTCGTAATGCCAGTAATCCTATAGTAGACAATTATCTTCTTGTATTGTAAACATAATGCATCTTTAACCAGTCTTTAGTTCCTTCCTTGTTCTTGATCATTCGTTCATTCCTAAACCACCTCCAGGACATGGGCATTGGTTTTGCTAATTTGATCATCTGAAGAGATAAAAATTCAAAATGACTAAACGTAGATCTTACATTATTACTCTTTTAAAATAAACAATAAATTAAACATATATTAATAGATATATACCGATGATTGCTAAATATGTAAGTAGTACAAGTTAGTAGAACATAAACTATTTATTACCATTTATGTTGATGATATCCTAATAGTTCCAAGCCCAACTGCTTGAAAATAATCGGTTTCATATCCTTCCCCTAAGGGTACAGGGAAAGAGCACACTCGACTCTTCTTTTAAAAGTGGACAATCACATTCTGGTGAAAAAAAAATTTTCTTTTTGATGGATTTGTCCACTTTAAATAAAGGGTTTTATAAACAAAAGTTTAAAACTTACCCACGTGGAATGATTATTTCTACAAAATAATTGTGATGTATCACATTTTTTTTTATTAACTTACTATTCCCCCGATGAGCCACAGTTATATGGTCACAAAGGAATAGTATTCTCGGACGGCTTAGGGTTATAGAGTCAAAGAAATTTATTAGCAGCCTACCCATTAGGCTGCAAAAGATGCTTCAGAGTAAATAGAGGTACAGGTTTAGCTGGATTAACAAGAAGGAACATGTCCTGATGCTGGAGTTGGCCAATGAAAATTTAGGTGACATAGCAGGCTTGCTCCTATTGTCGGCTTGTGTGGTTTTAATGATGGTATCGGTTTTTGATGAGAGATATCCTTTCAGTATATTGATAAGAAAGTAGATAGGATAGAAGCAATTGATGGTTTAGATAAAGACATCGTTCGTCCTAAAATCAGTGCTTATACTAAACTTTCCAAGTGGATGAGGTTTCTATGGAAGTCAGGTATATTCGTTACCCCAAATAAAAGAAACCAAAACTTAATTGGAAACTAATCTATAGTAATTCAAATTGATAAAAAAAAATAATCTCTTTACTGTGCACTTAAATATCCGAGAGAGGAAAAATTTCAGATTTGAGTTTGCCAAAGTACATGATTTCTAGTGATTTGACAGTTTGCTTCTTCTTTAGTAAATTTCCAATAAACTAGTTGCAACTAAAAATTCATATTTGATAATAAAGAAATGAAAATGTTAATTTTATACATACATACATATATATATATATATTATACTAATACAAAAGAACTAAAAGGAATTTACAATAAGTTCTCTCTCTCTCTTTTTAAGATAAATTGTCTTTAGACTCAAGAAGATAATTTTATTCATCAGAACATTTTATCCAAATCTTGAAGACTTGTATCCATAGGTGAAGGAAAACAAACACCCACTTCAAACATAGATACAGATTCTCTTCTCATGGCTGTAATTGCAGCTGTGTCTAATTCAGTGGAACCTAAATTACCCCAATTGAATTTACTAATTGAAGAAATGGTTCTTCTTTTCTTGAAAACAGGAGGTTCAGCCAATTCTTGATCATCATCTTCTTCATCTTCTTCAATGTCAATGAATACTTCATCATCTTCAATTGTAGATGTTATCTTACTCTTGCTGACCAAATATGGAGGTGGAGGAGCTGGGAATTCTTCCAAGCTCATAAAACTTGGACGTCTACCAAAATCAAACATTGTTGCTCTTCTTTTTGTACCATTGCCAGTATTAGCTGGTGGGAAAGGGGCATCTGATATCATGTCTGATGATTTTGGAGTTTCAACAGGAGTTTCAACAGGAGTTGGAGTTTGATTAACTGTACTATTATTTTCTGCTTTCAAAGCCGCTACTACAGTTGAATTCTTTCTAGTTGTTTGTGGGGAAATATCACTTGATTCATCATCAATACTTACTGAATCAGAAGATTGCTCAGCAACTTCTTGATCTTCCTGTTGTCTTTGTTGTTTTTCAATTTGTTGTTTAGCATCCTCAATCTTCTTCAACTCTTCCATAACCTTTTCCCAACCTGGTGCTAAAAGTCCTCTATATTTATAGACCATTCTTTTAGGAGATGCATCCGCCCATTCTCTGGAAATGGCGTATTGTAAAGTCAAATCAACTTTTTCCAATTTTTTTATATAGGCATTCAATTTGGCAGATACCAAATTCGAGGTTTTTGAAGACATATTAACCAATTCTGGATGCATTGATTCCAAGGTTTCACACATTTGTTTAACAGTCATACCTTCTTCGTTAGGATCTTTTTCAAATAAAATTAAAAAAATCTTGTATAAAACATTATCATCCAATGATGCATCACCTTCTTGAATAGGTTTTGGTTTTTCACCAGTGACTGGAATATTTGTAGAAATACCAGTTGCAATTGGAGCTCTAGATAATGGTTTATTTTTCTTACTTTTCTTGGGATTTGTTTGCAGTTGTGGTTGTGGTTGTGGTTGTGATTGTGATTGTGGTTTTGTGATTGTATCCAATTCGATATCGGGCGGGGTTGGTGGAGTTCCTTCTTTTGAGTTTCCTCTGGAAGAAAAATTGGAGGATGGTTCTGAATTGATAGTAGAATTAAATGGACTATCAACTTCTAATTCATTTAAAATCATAATTCAAATAAAAATAAAAAATAATAAAAATAATCGTTATGTATAAAATAAAATGGAGGTCGTTATATTCGTGGATTGGAGAAATCTTTTTCTTTTTTGATGATAATTTATTTTTTTTCAAAGCCTGAATGTAGTATAATACATAAATTGAGTCTTCACTAATTGATAAGCCAAATGATAATTAAATATTTAGCCAAGTGATGATATATTGATAATATAATGTAATATAAATTGGGCAATTGATATGTGAAGGCAGCCCAAGTTTGTAGATACAAATACAAAAAAAAAAAATAAAACAAAAAATAAAACAAAAAATAAAACAAAAAAAAAAGGATAAGTTGATATAAAAAAAAAAAAAATCTAAGAAAGTATTAGTTAGTGAATAAATAAATAATAATAATAAAAAAAAACTAATGGATACTGTATTGGTAAATAAAAATAGAATATAAAAAAAAATTGAAATATAAATTTGGAAAAAAGTTGATGATTTTAAATTGCCATTCTGTTACTTTCTTTTTTTCTTTCTTTTTCTTTTATCTTTTGGTGGTTACTTTATTTAAATTAATTTAATCATTGGTTTGTACACGACTGATCTTATTTTTGTTTCTTTTTTTCTTTTTTTTTTGTTACCCAACCCGCCCACAGCATTAGAAATTTATTAATAAAAAAAAAAGGAGAAACTATTCAGTCGTGTACTTGACTCAAATATCTAAGAAAAGAAAGTTATTTCCCCCACGGCACAAAACTCACACTAATACTTCCAGCCCCCGTGTTTGTTTGTACTCATATACAGTACCATCAATTGATAATAATTCATCATCAACCAATCATTATTCGAATCACATGACATATCCTGATCTTCTATCTTATCATGATTATCAACCTTAATTAAGGGGGATTTTGCCGTATATTTTATATTTTTCACTAATTTTACCCTTTGCACCCTTTTAGGGATATTTGTAAATTATGGTTGTTGTTTCATTTCATCAGGTACTTTAACTTAATGAATCTGTCTCTCTTTCTCTCTCTATCTCACTCTCATATATATATGTAGTAATACATCCCACATGTTCCGGAACTATTAATATGTACGTATTTAAAACTGTGGCCCTGTTAAGGAAAAACATGAGAAGAAAAAATAAAAAAAAAAAATTAGACTTCGGGGAACTTTCGGCTTTAGTTGCACGCCCATCTGTTTCTTTTTTTTTCCGTTTTCGCTTCCAGTTCATCTGCTCACTTCAATCTGATACTAGATTGAAAAAGGCTGCAAATACATGTACATGTAGTGTGCAATTCGTGCAACTTAAAGTCATGTAGTTTCTTGAATTAAAATAAAATAAAATAAAATAAAATAAAAAAAAAATTGTATAACCGTTTTATTTTTACTAATACAAATAACTATAAAGTTTAGTTTATTCTGTTTTCTTTTTTTTTTTTGACTTTGTTTGAAAAAAAAAAAAAAATTTTTTTCTCTAATCATAAAGGCATAAGGAAGATAGTATTTCTTTTTTATCCTCAAAACATCTTATCTAAATCTTGAAGACTTGTATCCAGCGGTGAAGGAAAACAAACACCAACTTCAAACATCGACACAGATTCTCTTCTCATAGCTGTAATTGCAGCTGTATCTAATTCAGTAGCACCTAAATTACCCCAGTTGAATTTACTAATTGAAGAAATAGTTCTTCTCTTTTTAACAATTACGGGATGATCTTCCTCATTATCTTCATCGTCATCTTCTTCAATGTCAATAAATACTTCATCATCCTCAATTGTAGGTGTTATTTTGCTCTTGTTGATCAAATATGGAGGTGGAGGTTCTGGAAATTCTTCCAAACTCAAGAAACTTGGACGTCTACCAAAATCAAACATTGTTGCTCTTCTTTTGGTTGGTTGTTGTGGTCCTTGTTGGATTTGTAATTGTAGCGTCTGTTCCACAGGTTCCTTAATGTGTTGTTGTTCCTGTTTTGGCGATACAGATGCTGATTGTGAAACCTTTTGATTATTTTGTTGTTGTTGTTGTTGTTGTTGTTGTTTTTGATTTTGTTTTTTAGTCAGTTTCTTGGTAGTTGGTCCAATATCTTCATCATTATCAGAAAGATCCAAATTTTTAACTGATGTTTCAACTTTTTTCATTGAATCATTAGTTGTATGGATCAGTTCATAATGTTCAGTCTTTTTCAATTCCTCCATTACTTTTTCCCAACCGGGGGCTAAAAGTCCTCTATATTTGTAAACCATTCTCTTTGGTGAAGCATCAGCCCATTCTCTTGAAATGGCATACTTAAGGGAACTATCAGTTTTTTCCAATTTTTTAATATAAGCATTCAATTTGGCACTTACTAAATTGGAAGTCTTGGAAGACATATTAACTAATTCAGGATGTAAAGTTTCTAACATTTCACATAATTGTTTAACAGTCATTCCTTCTTCAGTAGGATCCTTTTCGTATAAAATTACAAAAATACTGTACAATACATTGTCTTCCAAAGAAGCATCTCCTTCTTGAATAGGTTTTGGTTTCTCTCCTGTAACTGGAATATTAGTCGATATACCTGTGGCTATAGGAGCTCTTGATATAGGTTTTATTTTTTTGACTTTTTTGGCACCAGAAGTACTACTACCGCTACCGTTAGTTGTCGTGGCTGTGGTAGCAGTAGTACCAGTTGTAGTTGAACTGTCATTGCTGGTGTTGCTATTGTCATTATTGGTGCTATTATTTTCATTATCAGGTGGAGTAGGAGGAGTGCTTTCTTTAGAAGCAACAGGAGAAGCTAAAGGTGAAGGTGAAGTGCTTCCATCCATACTGGGTTATTATTATTTTATTTTTTCCAATTTCACTCTATTCTCTTTAAGTTTGATCTTTGATTTTGGGATTGAAAAGATGCTGTTGATATGTTAAATTAATAAATACCAACAGACTTTTCTTTCTTTCTTAACTATGTAGTTGTGAGTTTGTTTATATCACTCGTAAAGACGTGAAAAAAGCAAAGTAATATAAACGTGCGGTTTTTTTTTTATTTAATTTGCTTTAGAGGTTATTGTCTTTTTTTTTTTTTTTTTGAACTATTACACAAACTTTTTTTTTTTTTTTCGTTCTTCCCTGTGGGTTTATTACAAATGTGAGGTTAGCAGGAGATGGGTCGTGTAATCAGGCAAAAATCATTTTTTTTTTTTCTTTTTCTTTTTCTTTTTATTTTCTATTACAAATAGGAGAAGCAGAGTATAAATTATTTTTCTTTTTTTTTTTTTTCAATTCTCGCTGCAAATTACAGGGGGTGTAACTCATTTACAGATGGTGATGTAACACCCCGTGATTGTTTTTCTACATTTCAATTCCCTCCCCTGTAATGTTTATATACAGGAGAAATTTAGATGTTGATATACAAGTTAGAAAAAAAATTTTCACTAATCTTCTTAATTTAATTTTTTGCTTCTACTGTAAAAATTGTACCCTTATACATAAAGTTACTATCTTTATGAGGGAAAATAAAACTAATCTCTTAATTCTATTCCATAATTATTTGTTACGTAATTATTTGATAATAGAAAGAAGGATTAATTAAATTGCGTGATACACAGATTTAATGACATCACAAAAACTTTGATCAGCCATACCCCGATATCGCTATCCAATTAACTTTTTCTTATGTAACAAAGTATCCATACTCACCCACACATTATTGTGTGTGTTCATTTTTTTTTTTTTTTTAGAATATTTATTCCTGTGAGCTTATCTGTAAACGTGCAACTAAAGCATTAATCCAAGTCCTTTGTTCTCTTTGGTATTTTCTTACTGTGCGGCACTTTATATACCAGAATTTGATTATTTCCACACGACTTGATTAAGTTGAAAAAAAAAAAAAAAAAAGATCTTCCTATCTTTGCGCCTTAGTTCTAATTCTAATCTTTCCTCACCTCACTCCTTAGTTTTCAAGATAGGATTTAAAGAATAAAATTATTAAATAAATTTACCGCTTAAAATGAGGTTTTAATTTAGAGTAATAATCGACCTAATTGAGAATTAAGCAACTTGAATTTTTTTTTTTTTATGTTTCTTTTTTTGATTTATCAGATTTAGGGTTCAAGACCTAAATGTTTACTCTTTTTAATTTTTTTTTTTTTTTATTTCATTCCCTTTGGAATCGATACAGTATGTACATTGTTACATATTTCATTGATGTTTCCTTATTTGCTCTCTCCTCTCCCCCACCCCACTTTTCCAAGTTGCCTTACACAACTTTGTAGTATTATCAAAAAAAAATGCACAATGTGATATTAAGTGTCTCAAAAAAAAAAAAAAAAAAAAAAAATTGTATACCAATCAGTCCACTCCACTCCACACTTATAACCACTATTTTTCTTTTTTAATGCACCAGAAAAGTAAATTTCATTTGTAATTGCAAGCAACATCATTTTCTCTTTTTTTTTCCCCCGTTTTGTGTGATTGATATTCCACGAGAGTTAGGGCTATAACCCTAGTATAATAATTTGCAGCCAAGTCGCACGCGAAAAAAAAGAAAGAGAATTCAACCAAATAGTTTGATAAATGCTACCAAACGTGTTGATGTAATTGAGAACAATAGGAGTTTTTATGTCTGTATTGAAAATAAAATGAACTGATAGTTCTATAGAATTATTGCCGTGGGTAAATGGATTATATCTAGTGTCTGAATTATAAGTAAATTTACGCCTTGATGTCTGAAGTTTTATTGGTTCATGGCTTTGATTCTAAATTTTTTTGTTTTGTGATAAACGAGGTATGGTATTGTTGTTTAGTTTAGTTTATTTTTTTCAGTCTATTTTTTTTTTATTTTATTTTTGCGTTTTTACAGATCTGGTAACCCATTCCATGAGAAAAATAACACCAGAATATCAATTCTTAACAATAGTAAATTATCCATGAAAAGAGTTGTTTTTTTCTATTGTGTCTTAAATTATATATTTAGTTTACTTATTGTCATAAAATCAAACGTACTGTATATGTACATGTCCTATTTATAGTTATATATCTTGTAATTTAATTTTTCTTGATTAAATCTATACCCCGTTCTGTTTTCTTCCAATCTTCAGTCCAATAATCATCTTGATAACAATCATTATATTGATCTTTATTAGGAGGAATAAACCAATAATTGATAGCAATATGAACTCCTTGATCGTCAATTTCTTTATTTCCAAAACTTGAAACTTCATGAAACCAACCAGCTGGAAGGTACAACATTTGACCAGGTTTATCTAACCATACTTCTAATTTGTTCAATTGTAAAAATCCTGGAAATTTATCGTCGGCAAATTTTTTCAATTTTGATAAATCTTCCGCATTTGTGATTTCATTCAAATGGAGTAAAGCAGGAGGAATTTTTGAGAAACTTGGCGGATCCAAAGATTTATCTTTTTTTTTAATAACTTGTTTTCTTTGCTTGATATATGTTTGTAACTCATCAAGAAGTTTTGTCTTTTCTTTAACATCCTGACATTTTTCTAATTGCCAATGTAAAATCTCTTCAACAATTGCTCCATCATCTCTAACATGTTTCCAAAATGGTGCATTTTCATCAACTTCATAATCAATTATCCCACTATTATAAATTTGATAGATTTTCCCAATCGTATATAATTTAAAAGCATCTTTGGGACAATAAATAGTGAATCGTTTCTTACCTTGAATAAGAACATACAAATTATCAGCATGATCATGATGTAAGCCTGATGATGAACCATGAACTTTACCAGGTAATTGCTTACCTAACCCTAAATCTGGTTTCGATGAATCAATGGCAAATGTGTTGGTATTTTCTGTATTGGAAGATCCACTTGAACCAAGCCATATGTTAATTTGTTGTGGGATAAGATTGAAAAATGATGGTTTCACGGGAAGAATTTCTGGATGATTAAATAGATTCGTTAATGGTGGTTGATAAAGATCTTTAACTCTATAATCAGCATCTTCCAATTCTAATTGTTTTTTAAATTCATCATCAATTTCCTCCTCATCCCCATCCTCATCATCATCACCTGCTAAATCTCCCTCTTGATCTTCATCTTCCAAGTCTTCAAAATCATCATGGAGGTTATTCATATCAATTGATGAAGTATCTGAAAATTTATCAAACTGAACACCTTCTAATGCTTCGTCATCTTCATCTTCATCTTCTTCTTCATCATCATCTTCATCCTCTTCGTTGTCATCTTCATGGTCAGGATCATCAAAGTCATATTGAGTAGTCTTGTAATATTCATCACTACCATTCTTGATCTCCTTAATCAAATCTTCCAATTTCATTTTAATTCTCTTCTGACCTGATCCAAATCCAGCATTATATTTCTTTTCAACTTGTACTTCATCATCAAATGCCAAAGTGTCAACCAAATTATCTAATTTAAACTTATCTACGGCTATTACTTGTTGTGATTCAGATTCTAGAACTTCAAATTTTACTGGTTTTCTAATTTTTATGTAATCATTGAAAAATGATTCAGGAGTAATTATGGATATATCATTTATAACATCAATTTCTTCATTAGGATTATCAATTGAGTAATTTGAATATAAATTTCCGGTCTTTTGACGTTTTTGATTAGAACTCATTATCTATTTCTTTAAACTGAAAAAAAAAAATTTTTTTTTCTTTTGTATTATAGTGTAAAAAAAATTTAAAGGAGTGTGTGGATGATTCGGGTAAAGGACGGTTACTAACTCAACTTTTGATTGTTTTGCTTTGTTATAGTGGTTGTGATTACACGTATTGGTCAACTTTTGTGATAGTCAAATACTAAAAATTATGTGTAAATGTATCTCCGAATTTTGATATAACCTTTCCTATAGTAATTTGGAGCTTAAGTAAGTTAAATTGTCTCATTTTTTTTTGTTTTTTTTTAGTTTTTCTTAGTTCTATTATTTTTTTTTTTTTCAAACTCTTTTAATTATCAGCGATAATTCCATTCTTTGTTTTAATTTGTACTACAACAAAAAGAAAATTCACTCAAACATTCAATTGCTATTTCATGTCTAATTGAAATTTCTCATACTTGATAGAAAAAGTACCAGAGTTCATGTTCATCCTGTTTACGATACAAGCGGTTATCTCACTTTTTTTTATATATTGTCCACATGGTTATGTTATGATATCATTGTGGTTTCAACATTATATAAAGTACTCATAATCAATTCTAATTCTATGTCTATCAGAAAAATAAAAAAAATTCAACTTGCGACATTGTCGTTATCTTTAGTTCACGCGCATTTTTTTTTATAGTTCTAAATGTACTGCATATATTCTCTCCCCACCGTAATTAAATCCACATATGAAAGGTTTTTTACATTGTTAGTTTGGAGGATATGTAGTACTTTACTCCTAAAATAGATAAATTTTTCATGAACAATCATTTCTATTTAGATAAATTTAAGCCTATACTACTATCATTAGTGACACATATTAATATGATCTAAAAATATTAGAGCGAACTTTTCTTCCTCAAGCCTCTATTGTTATCAAACTAATGCTGTTGTGGCGTAATTATTTAATTATTAAATCAAGTAGTTTTTTATTTTTTTTTCTTTTCTACTCGCTCCCCCCTATATGTATACTGTACATTACAATAACACCGATACAGCTCGGCATTATCTCGGTCATTAACCAATCACGTTGACTCCAGTGCCGTGCACAGATAACAAAATGGCACGGATTTTACTTTACAATGGTAATTTGCTTCAGACACATCTTTAAGAATAAATAATACCATCAATACAAAATTTCATAGTGTTAGATATGTAATGTGTCGCCTCTTTATGATTTTGTAATTGACAATTCTAACTTGAAAAAAAGGGAAACAACAGCAAAAACGTTGAAAATTGTAAAAAAAAGTTTTGCTATTTCATCAAAGTATGTGAGATCTTTGAGTTGGAATAAAAGTTACCTTATATTTCTGTGTAGATCCAATAACTTGGGGGATAAGGTTAAAGTTTAATTCTAGATTCATAAATGATCCATTTTCTTCTCTTGGGAATGGTGCATAGAAAAGAACACTAGTAAAACTGTACATTAAAATTAGTCGTTACCTAGTACAGTCATCAGTATTAATTAAAGACAATAAAAATACAATAGAGAAATTGAAGTAAGAAATGATGAACTGTAGCAAATAACAGATATACAGATTCAAAAAAAAACCTTAATACTGTATTCATACAGTATGCAATAAACATAAAACACCAAACGTGGTTTATAATTACAAACCTTACAAAAATCGCTATGAAATTTCTCGAGGTAACCACCATGGATACTTGTTCTTGTTGTAGTTGTTGTCGTTGTCATAGTAGTATTTTGTCGTCTTGTCTACCACGTTTTTCTTTTTCATAAAGAAGGGTGAATAAATAATTAAATCCATATGTGTATTGTCTGTTTACATGGATACAATTGAGAATAGATATTAATTGAAGTTGGGTGTTACAATACAACAAATTAAAATGCAAGTTATTGATAAAATCCAAGCACTTTTTTATTTTTCTTTTTTTTTTTAGTAAGTTAATTCTGGATTTATGGATCTAATATCGACATAGCAACCCCAGAATTATAAATAGAAAATAGCTGAAAAAGAGAAGCAGCATTATCTATTCATTGTTTCCCTTCTGCATTCACTTATGATCATCACTAGCACAGCTTAAAGTCCTTCAACTCCACCTCTTTGCGCAAAATAATAATACTAAGTTGCTTAATGCAGAGATATCGATATTTTTCTTGTTTATTGTCTTAGTACACTATCGCATTTTGGGTGGAAACTTAAAATGACCATCCTACCCCCCTGATCAAGTATAATTCACATATTCGGTAATCCTTTTTTTTTGGATTTTTTTTTTTTTTTTATTTCACAATTGCAATGTCTGACAAGTATGCCAATTGATACGTCTTCCCTTCGTGTGTCTTTATTTATCAAGTTCTATTGGATCTGATAATACGGATACACAGAGTAAGGAGTTTGTTTGGCTTTCTGGTCCAGAAGGTTCATAGGATATTTCATAAGCTATTCCAAATTTCGAATCAAGGACAGTTATTCACAGTCTTTTTTTTTTATTCTTATTATTATTATTATTGTTTTACTTTTCAGCCATCGGATACTCCTTTACCCCTCAACTCGGAAAAGTACACTAATTCACCAGAAGAAAATTGGAATTTCTCTTTTAAAATCCAAATAGCTATACCTCCTCAAAGATACAACTCTATGGTAGCATTATCAATAAAAAAAACAAAAACTCAATTCCTATAGCTCCTTTGTGCTTGAATTATTTTATTTCATTCAATTTCATTTATTTCCCACATCGGTTAATATCATATATCCCCGGTTCCATTGTTAATGTTAGTTTATTATATCACCATATTGTTCCAGCTTCTTTTGTTCTCTCTATCAAAATTTCATATTCTACCACAATCCAAAATTGATTTTATAAATTTTTTCCGAAAGCTCTTTCTGTATAATCCTTGTTACTTTTTATTATTTGTTTTCCTCACCAAGAGTGAAATTTCATATACATTTAATTTATGTAATCGTGCGTCATCTTGATTTTTATTATATTATATAGTACCTCTTTCCTTGATAAAGCTCTACATTGTTACCCACGCGCCCACCTAAAAGAAGAGAAAAAATGTCTTTTCTAACTTCAACCTTTTTTTTTAACAAGTTTTGCATCCATTTTTAATATACACACGACTAGAAATCAATTGGTCAGGAGTGCAGAAAAAAAAAAAAAAAAAAAAAAAGGGGGACAAAAAAAATTATATTTATGAAGGAGGCTCATGAACTTGTACATAGTACTGGACGTATGTATTCAACACCAACTGTATCTGTAATGATTTTTTTTTTTTTCAGAATATCCAGCACACAGCATAGTTTTCTAAGAAAAAAAAAAATGATAGTTGGACATTATATCTGATGGCAGACAGTCGTGTATGATGAATCAAATGGATTTTACTAAAAATCGGTGATTAGCGGGTTTGGGCCTTTACATAACTGTAATTTTCTCAAACCAATTAATTATGTTCTAGAATCATTGTAAAATTATTTCAAGTTGGTATGTAACACTCGTAGTTGTAAGATAACTACATTATCATTACGATGTGATTATAAAAAAAAAAGGAGATAAATGAGAAATGCATACTGCTCGCCGTATGTTCTTTCACAGCCATAGGCCACGAAAGGGAGCTTAGGGGCAACAAAGGGAACCAAAAATAAAAAAAAAACGGCAATGAAGTGGGGCCATGAGCGTTGAATTGATTATTCGTCTAATTTTTTTTTTTTTTTTTTGGTCTGTTTTGAATGTAATTGTGAGCTGAATTTCTGACACGTCCTGACTTGTTTTTTTTTTTTTTTTGACTTCCTTCGTCAATACATACCTCGTCTATTCGAGGCATTGAATAAGAGAGATACTGTACATGAATATTTCTTTTTCCATGAAGAAAGCAAATCTGTCAAAATCACACAAAATTGTGGAGAACCAGCAGGTTATGCCTAAAAGAACGGAAAATGAAATATCCATGTCGAGTAAATTTCAGGAACAACCACATCAAATCATACAATTTTTTCTTCTTTAACGATGGTTGTAATAACCCTTGTGCTGTATAAATCAGAAGTTAAAAAAAAAAAAAAATAAATAAATAAATAAAATAAAAAATGTCAGACTTGTATCCAGTTGTATTCGTTTTTTGTTGTTTTCCTTGTTTATTGCCTACTCTTTGTAAAATTTTAGTCTATGAGCTAAAACTGAATAAAGAATATAATGCCAAAAAAATACTACGATAAAACCGCCCTGGTATATTTTTGTTTGTCGCCTTTGTCTTTTTAAAGTTTCACAAGGCATGAAATTCACTCCTTTCAACTTCCAAAAAAAAAAAAAAAAAAAAAAATAAGGGATACGGATAAAGATAAGTCAATTGAATTAAAATCATAACCATCTTCTTATTGAAAGTTGTATATTATTCATTGATTTGCTTTAGGGGATTTATACACATAGGTGATTAGAAATTAAATTGACATTTTTTTTTTTTGTATTTTCTTGTTGTTGTTCATACAGTAAAAACTATAATGGAAGTTGATTAATGAAAAATCCCCCTTCCCAAGAAATGATCGTCAGTGAAGGATTGCATAGATACAAAAAGTTGTTATAAATTACTTACATATAAATACTGTAACGAATATTCTATTATTTCTTGCGAGTTTACTTAAATTGGAAATGGTGATCTTTAAAAGAAGTCTAGCCTAATGATTGGAATTTTTTTTTTACTTCTCGTATTACGTATAGTAATTTAATTAATTCTGTGATTCATTCTTGTTTTATTTCATGTAATACAATTAAAAAAGAGATAAAAACTAATATACTAATGCTGTTCATTCTGACTTGATACAAGTCGCAAATTAAAGTGCATTTAAAAAAGAGAGAGACATAGAAAGAGACAGATAAACTGTGCCCCACGTACACGTCCTCTAGATATTTAGCTCATTTGTTATACAGTGTACACGGACATATACACACACACACTTTTTTTTTTTTTTTACTTGCTTTTTCTTTTGCAGCTGATATATTTCATGTGGCCCACAAAATATAATGAAATTCTTATTGTATACAAATTATCCTAAATAGAATTGAAAAGTTAAGTTGATGGAAGCACATATACAAATGATCTAGAATCAATGATGTAGTATTGTTTTCGTGTAATAAGATTAAATTTTTTGATGCTTCATCCTTGTCTAATTTAATAACCTTCATCTGTCTGTCAACACCCTCCCTCCTGATAATTAATAATTAAAACCTGTGGCTTCATAAATTAGTTAGTTGTTTTTAGTTCAAATTAAATACATACTGTATAGGTCTCGGATGCATATACGTACGGGTTCAATAATATTCCTATATTATCAATTGTTACTTTATTAAGTAAAATATACTAAAAAAGTTAATATTAATACTTCCTTATCTTGTCTTACTTCCCATAGTTTAATAATCAATGGGATTGGTTCATTGTTTCAATTCAAACCTCTAACAGTCAACATCCTTCTTTACTATACATTAACCTAATTTAATGTTTCGCTTAAACCTGATACAAATGATTTATCAAAGGACTGGTTCTTGTTGTAAGCAAGCAAGCAAGCAATAACTGAAGATTACATGTACATTTTCAATTCAATTTGGGTCCATCTACTGTACATGAATTAATGTCTGCGATTACATGTTAATGACCATTACATTTGAAACAATAAACCAATATACAGATTGTGTATCATTAGAAATCTTTAAATTTTCATCGTCCCCCCCCCTCCCTTCTCCCTTAAGAATGCAAAATCCTTCCTCCTCTTCTGATGCTGGAGTATGTACTGGTTTTTTTTTTTTTCTTTCTCCTTACTTTGCTTTCTGAGTTATACGGTATGTATCATAATAGTATCTTTGAATATTTTGTCATTACAACAAAACAATGTATACAGAAGCCATTGAAAACTGTCAAATGGAAAGTAATATCCAGGTTATCAAAAGGTTTAAATCATTTTTAGAGAGGTGGTGAAAGGAAATGGAAGGAAAGAAAGAAAGAAAGAATGAAAAGAGAACAAAAAAAAAGGGACATATCCTCAATTTAGTATATTTCAGACATTTAATGGATAAACAAAATGAGGCATCAACTTGAAGACTATAGTGGGAATGATGATGATTAATCGAAACATTCTTCATGTAGGGAGGAAGCTTTAATTAAATTGAAAATTCTGAAAAATTTGAAAAGTGAAATTGTTTCCAAATAGTCAAGTAAGAAATTTGAGAGTTCACTATGTAATTTTTTGCTGTAACTAGCGAAGAAAAAAAAAAATAAAAATCTCGCTAAGACCTTCAATCAGTTGGATATACTTGTTGGAATCTACAGTTTTCAATTTTCACTCTAATAATATATATGAACTCTAAATAATAATTATATAAAAAAAAAGAAGATGTAATGCAAGCAAGTATGATGAATGTATAAGTATATATGTGTGTTATGTTAATGATGATATGTAATATGACTTTATTTTTGAAGAAAATTTTGTTTGTAAAGATTTTTTTTTTAAAAAAAATATGTTTTTGAATATGTAGTAGATGAAGAATAAAGAAAAAAAAATACTATCGAATAACAATCCAAGTAATTGGATTCTTTCTCATAGCCTTTCTTTTGAAGAACTGAAAATAACAAACATATATATCCTTTTTTTTTTTTTTTTTTATCTTTAATAAGACTCTATAATTTGAAATATTCGAAAACACCCAAGTAAAAATAATAATAAGCAATGTTCATATAGTTTTAAAACATATATCAACACAACAAATGATCACACTCATAACAAATACAATCATCATCACTCAATAGGTAAACGGATAATTTGATTGAGGAAGGAAAAGGAGGGTTACAACTTTTAACAAAAGATAAATCATTAATACCACAAGAATTATAGTTAACCAGTTAACTTATCTAAAGGATAACAAGATTTATTCAGAATTAATTTGTTGATATTTCTTTTCTTTTTCAGAACCTCATGATGCAAGTAATAATAATATAAAAATAGATAATAGCAATAAGGTAATGCTTCACCAAGTAGCTCATCAATTTGGAAGATAAAATTTTGGACCACGATTAATACTCTTTGATCTCTTCAAGGTATCACGAACTTCAGTGGCATAATTAGCAATCGAGTTAGTACCAATTTCCAATTCATCAATACAATCATAACTTCTCTTATCACCAGGTGATGTTGATTGAGAATTAGGTGTCAATGTACCAATAAAACTATTCTTTTCTGAATCAAATATCTGATCTGGTGGACTGAGTCTGTTTGGACTGGTGCTATTAGATACTGGTGTCAATGGTATCGACATTATATTGTCAGTGACAATATTACCTGGTTGATATTGTTGATGATTATAATGCTGATGATGATGATGATGATGTTTCATGGAAATCTTTGGTGTGGTGGGAGTAGGTTCAAGCATTGAAGTCAATGTAATTGTGGCTTGACTTACCAATTGCTTCATCAAAACAGAATATTTACCATGTTCAGCAAAGTATTTAATCTTGAGACTACTTGGAGGATTATCAATAATTTTAATCATATTCTTGAAGAAATTTTTATTAAACAATGAATGGAATGAATCAATGGAAAGGATTTCATCAAACTCTTCACCATCATTGACATTTGATTGAAAAATATCAGTCTTGACCAACCCATTGTAAAATTTCACCAAACTAATTAAATCAACAGGGATCTTCAAGGTCAATATGGAGATCAAAATAGCAATCAAAGCAATTTGTGAAGATGTATAATCATAATAAATATTAGGATAGAACTGGAATAATTCACCAATGTAGTTGGAAAACAATTTTAATTTATGGGACGATTTTTTAATAGAATTGGAAACATCCAAGTTACTACTATTGGAAATCAACAAGTTTAAATACAAGTCAATAAATGAATCAAATGTCGGACTATTAATTACCCATTCTAAACTTTTCAATATATGTTTTTCCATTTCAACAAATAATTCTTTGTAATAACTATCAACGCAAATCTTTCTCAAATCATTCAACGTTGGAACCTTAAATTTAGAATCCAAATTTTTACAACTAATCCATAAACTTGTTAATCCCAACAATTGATAATGTTGTTTCTTGACAATTCGAGTTGAACAATAACGATCAATCAAATTGACAGTCAATGGGAAAGTAGATCTTGACAAATTAAGAATGGTAATAACTTCCATTAAGAAATCCAACAACAAAGGTCTCATACCCAATTTAATTTCTGGTTGTTGTTCAATTAATGACAAGTTTGGTAAAGTTTTGGATTCAATGCTCAATAAATGATGCAACATTTCCAATTGGTATTCACAAACATTGTTTGAATGACATTTAAATTCCATAGATTGTAATTTGAAATTACTAGCTTTAACCAGTGATTGAAGCATCCTTACTTGATAAAATGCATCTGGAGAACCTGGAAACATATTTCTTTCTTTCTACTATATAATTTTCTGGTTGTAAAAGTAAAAAAAAAAAAAACAAAAACAAAATTCGTGATCGTAAAGTTTTAACGTCTGTTGGTTGTAAAAAAAAAAAAAAAGTAAAATAATAAAAATAAAATAATATCCTGTCAACGTTATAAGGATTGTCTTTCAGAATGCAAGGTTGTGAAATAAATTTTAAAACTTTTAAAACTTCTTTATTCTGTAATGGTAGACTGTTTGATACTTGTAATTTTCAACAAAAGATTAAACCAGTAACTTTTGAATTCTTGAAATCACAATGTTTAAAAAAAATAAATGAATAACGATAGTTAAAATCCCAAAAACAATGCCAATAATAATGTATGTATAACCCAAGTAAAACAAGGAGGAAACCAAATAAATGAAACTAAACTATGAACAAATTAATGCCAAAAATAAAAAGAACGGATGCAAAGTTTGGAAATAAAATAACTAAATAACGAATGTACTTGATTCCCCTTGAACGTAAAGTAGTTTGGAATAAATCAAATATAATATAGATATATATCTGAAATTGTGGAGTAGTAAAGAATGAAAGAAGAAAAGGGAAAGTAGCTGACGAGTACTTGGGACTAATTTTCTAAAGTGAATGGAAAAAGGGATAAAATTTAAATAGAGTATTCGGGAATATGTAAAGATATTATCCTTATTTTATGGTAATGAATGGACTATTGGTTATGCAGGTGTAATGACGATATGCAAGTCTTTTGTCAATGTCTATATTTTTTTTTGAGGGTGTGGTGGATCTCAATTGTGAATTCAAACTTAATTGACGGTTTCAATAACTAAATTTATAATTGAAAGATAAAATAAATGTCCTTGATATATGGAGGGAAGTATGGAAAGGAGATGATGAAGAATCAAACACACACACACACGTAAACACAACGAACTAATTAGCAACTAACAACAACTGCTTCTAAGCTTGGATGGAGGAAGGAAACTTCGAAAGAAGGTAAGAACAGAATAAAAAAAAAAAGAAAGAAGGGACAACGTTAATTCAAATTGAAAGATGAATATAACAAGAAGAAGAAAAAAGAAAAGAGATAAAGGTTTAACTCAATAAGATATATATATATCTAAAAGAAATTGAAATTTAGAAAATTGTCAAAAGGAGTAAGAGTGATAATTTGAGATCTTTATATATAAAAAGAAAAGAAAAAGAAAGAAAATTTTCTCAATCAACTTTCACAACTTAACATTCAATTTTTTTTTTTTTTCTTTTCTAGTTAAATAAAAATTTAACACAAATACATCAGTTATTACACAAAGGCACAAAACATTGAAAAATTTAAAGAAATAAAAAAGACTGAAAATTTTTAAAAAAAGAATGAAAGGGCTACACAAAATTATAATGAATTAAAAAGGAGAACAAATAACGTGCGTGTGGTTAAAAATGCACAAAGTGTGTAATCCACCGACTTTTCTTCCATTTTTTTTTTGAGTTCCCCTTTTTTTCCAAATTTAATAAAAACTTGTTTTATCAGGATTATTCCCAAAACAGATCATTAATTACACTACTACATCTTTAATGTACTATTATTATTTTTTGTGTACTACGGAGTCGTGTGGGTATGTCCGTTTTGTATGGTGACAATCCATAATCAGTGCACAATACATCTTCTTTTTTTTTTTTTTTTTTACTCAACCATACACATACTTTACTTAACTACCAATGCATCTATTTTCTCCTGGGAATTACAGTATTACACGAACAAGAGCAAGAACAAATAGGGCATCGGAAGAGAGGAGAAGGATTGCTAAAGAGAATTACTTATTTTATTCTATTTTTCGCTTATGTTTATAGCCCTAATCTTGGTATCCTAGTAGATTTGGTTCCATGGTATTTCAACAAGTGTTAATTGACTATTGGAGGTTGTTGTATTGTGAATCCATGAACAAATCGAATAATAAAGTAAAAAATGTCAGATAAATATGTCGCTGTAGCTTTTGGATATCAAAAAAACAAAAAAAAAAAAAAAAAATAGAATAAAATGAAAGATTATAGACGAGCATGTATTGTATTACAAGATAGTTCAACACTAACATGGACATACAGATACCTACATTTTTAATCTACAGTGTATCAAAAAAAATTTTTTTTTTTTTGCGGTGCATTCCTCTAGTTCTGTCTTCCAATAAAAGTCACGTTATCCGCTTAGTATTGTAACAGAACCTAGTTGAAGCTAATTTCTATATTTAAAAAAAAAAAAAAAAAAAAAAACTAAATTGAATTTAGTCCAGTGCGCATAAACTTAATGGTGGAGACACAACCTGTATTATACTCTGAAATCAATCAAAGTAACATAAAGGAATTAAACTCAAAGGGGGATGAAAAGAGAAGAAACTAATATAACTGGGGGATAATGAAAGTCTGAGGTGTGTAAAATGTACAGAAATATCTAAAAAAAAAAAAAAAAAAAAAAAAAAATTAAACAAAGATTATATACACGTATACTTGAAATCCGAAATTTCAGTTCTCCTTGAAAATATATATATATAATTCATACTACATTAATTGGATAATCCCGCTTTCCTTATCACATTACATAGAACCGAATCACATAAAAAAAAAATAATAATAATAATAAAATAATAGACAACTCTAATTCACAAGGGAGAGAGGGTTAGGAGAGATGTTGAAAGTGTACAATTACAAGTGCATTGATTTGGATAATATTATAAATTGAATCAAAGTAAAATGGGGATACCAAATGAAAAAAAAAAAGGATTGGACTATGATTATGTAATTCTTGTTTCCTGATTTTCGTAGAGTTTCTTGTATACAGTATAACTGTTAGTTTCTGTCATTCTCTCATGGTATGGCGCAGCCCCAGTCAATTAGAACTATTTTTTCTTATTGTGAGGGAAAAGATTTTGTAGTTTAGGCGAATATTTTTGAAAATGTTTGAATAAGTTACGGTATCTACCAGCAGTGGTATATCTATAAAGTCGATAATTGATACCAGAAGCAAAGAAGAAATCAGTATAGTCCAAAATTCCGATATTAGAATTCTTGGATATTTTATTTTTTTTTTTTTTTTCTTATTTCTTAAGAAATGGAAAACAATACTCAGCAACTGGTAAGATATTTTTTTTTTTTCTCTAATGAACGCAAAACAAAAGAGTGAAAACTCAAATTTATCCCAAGTAAACTGAGGCGAAGGGAGGGTTAGTTAAATTGATTTGATACTAGTAATAATACTGTTTAAGTATTAGTCTGTTGTTCTATTTTGTTGTCAATTAAAGATTTCATCTTTAAGATATACTTTAGTTATATACACATTATTTATGCACAAGTAAGCATTAATGAGTAAATTTTTTAATGTTATTGAACAATCTTTTCAGATCTTTTTATGTGAGATATACTGTAAATGTGTATATTATACTTTAAAGAATATTACAAGAAAAACCCAAAATAAAATAAAATTAACTGAAAAGATAAAAATTATCCAATATGGTTTACAAGGAGACAAGGAGAGATGTGGCCCATACTTTTTATACTTATATATGAATATTTAAACCTTAGCCAATCATTGATCTATTCCGAGTTTTATTTTGATCCAAAGTTCAGCATCATTGAAGAAATTTTTCTTTTCTGTTAACTTTGTTTTCTATGTTTCTGGTTTTTATTACTACTTGTACTTAATTATACTTTTTTAGCACACTCTTATTCCAATCTTAATCGCAAACAAAAGTGAATTAAGGAGCACCAAAAATATATACTTCGTATATAAAAGTATACTTGAACTCGTGACAGTGGCCAAAATATTCAAGACACTTGTATTATAGTTTCAGTTATACCTGAATATTGGTTTAACAAAGTCAAGAATTGTATTGGTCTTCAATGACATTCAATAATAATATTGTTATTTAATATTATAATTGTTATAGTACAAGTGTAGGCATTAAATGCACTTAATTCAAGGGGTAACACAAAAAAAGCCGTTTAGTTACGACATTTGACTTTAGCGGAAAATAATAAATAATATTATAAAAAAAGAAAATTCCTCAAGAATCGTGTACAAATGGCAGAAAACTAATTTCATCAATTTAGTTTTAGTACAAGATTAGGTTAGAAAATATTAAGCATTTAGTTTAATGTGTTCATAGTACTAACATACTTTTATATATATATATATGGTTATGAGGATCATATACACATTTTTGTTCATGACTTAATTATCCGTTCATAACGATAAATCCTTTGAACACGTAACTCTGAGAGGCATGGCCAAGTAATGAGGTAACTATATGGCAATGGTAAAAGACATAAATCATGTCTTGCTTTGTGGTGCTTGATACTATATATGGGAAAAATATCTTGAAATACGAGTTGCTCTTTGATGGTTAATATTCACAAAGAAAACTTGCCCACGTTACGTTTTGTATTTTACTGTAATTTCTTTTTATTTCTTTTCCACCTATACTATATATAACTAGTTGGTCTCAAATACAAACTTGAATAAAATATTATTATAACCGGTGGAATATTATTAATATAGATACATTAAATCAGGTGGGAAATATCACAATCTAGAGATTATGTAATCAAAAGGTTTTGATATAATTAGGCGTATCTTTGTATTACCATCCCATGTATTTATCTCCGGTAATAGAAATTATACACTGGAAAGCATTACGTAAGATATACTGTACCATAATGTCTTTTCAAAACCAACTACAATTTGTCATTGAATGGTTTTTTTTTTTTTTGGTTTTTAATTTCTTCGTCTAAGATATGTATGTAGATTAATTGCATCTGATCCTGAAATACTGGTCAATCCAATCAAATGAATTATTTATTCTAGGATTAAGCGACTTCTATAATATAGTTTAATTCACTCTGCCGTAGGACGCCTCCCTCTTCCTCCCCCTTCCCCTCCCCCAAATGGGTACCAAAGCACACTACCAATCCCCCGAAAAAAAGAAATAAAAGAAAGAAAAATCTAGACTGGCAGTGTAGCGGGACCTAATTTTTTTTTTCTTTTATTGATTCGTTTACAATGGTGAAAGACATTACTTCAGAGTAATTGAAACAGACATTTTATGAGATAGATATCATCGTCTAATAACAATATAATGTAATTTCCAGTCTTACGGTGTTAATAGATATATTTACTTGCTGGATTATCCGGAAAACTAATTAGAAAAACATTCCCTTTCACATTAATCAATCGTCTCCTATTTTTTTTTTTTTTTTTTGCTCATTTTTGTTGATTGAGTCTGTGTACTTTTTATTATTATTGCGCCATTCCGCACAATAGGTGAAAAATCAACTCATATGGGGCTTGAAAATTTTTTTTTTGTTCAATGAGGTTAGGAGATATTTTACTTTGTACATTGAACAGACAAAAGTACAAGAAGTACACATAAATGTAACCATTTGTCATCAATGGTTTAACACCACGGCACTGATTCCAAATGGGAAGGCAACATTAACCATTGGAAGAAACTAGAAAAAAATTGGAAAAAAAAAAATCCAAATTAAATTTCGAACAATCAAAACAGTGTACATAACACACTTGGAATTTGTTCATTGATTTAAATAACTCTTTTAATATATGAAAAAATATTATAGGTGATCGGAATTTTATGTATCTTTTTGCTAGTAAAAAAATAACCAATATAATTGCATACTTAGTAGCATTAATGTAGTTCCTTCCACCAATAAAATTAAATTATTTGCATAGATCGGCAATATTTTGAAAAAAAAAAAAGAAGCCTTGGGAAATCTGAACAGACATGTATTTAATTTAATTTATTTATTGATAATACATTGTGTCTTCCATGCATTATTATTATTAGTAGTAGCGGAAATGTACTGTATTGTAGATACAATAACCACTTCAATGTCGTTCTAATTTTGTGCTTAATTTCAACAATTTTTTCTTTTGGTTATATCCAATTAAGCAATACCAATGAAATTCTCCTTTTATATGTACATATTCTTGCGTTGTATTAAGTACTGGTGTATCTTGCAGTTTATACAACCATTGCTTAAAAATGTAATTTAAGGTGCCACCAATGGTTGGTGTGTTTTAAACATTCCGTTTTGAAACACGTGTACATGTACATTCACATCACTCAACAAACCAACCAAAAATCAAACAGACACTTCATATTTTTGTTCCTTTTGACTATGCATTTACTCGATGGGAATGTTACTGTGAAGTTGTGTGTGTGTGTGTGTGTGTCTGTGTGTATATATATTTATCCCGTGGAATGAAAATTCTCCACAAAATAATTGTTTCCATAGTCAATTGATGCTCAACTTACGTTAATTACGGCAATTTTACTTTTCTAAGCAAAAAAAAAAAATAATACAAGAGCTATATGTGTACATATGGACCAACCCTGTCCTAACTGTAATTGTGGATAACGGTATGTGTCAAAATGTTCAATGAGTACCCTATGCTCCTTTTTGTCATATAACATTTGACCATCATGACCACTATAACCTTCGTCATTGCCATCCATTCTTTGCGGCTACGTGATTATGCTACATGTGATGTATATGTATATTAGTATTGGCTTTACTGTTTGTTCTGAGATTTTGGTTTAGTACGATAACGGACATGAGAAAAAAAAAATTTTTTTCTTTCTTTTGTTCATTGTGAAAAACTCATCAGCAACAAAAAAAAATATTTACATCAACAAAACCATTCTGATTTCTTTTCCAGCCCTAATCTCAAAAACAGTTTTACACACACAGACGTATACACATAGTCAATTCACACTACTCATCTCATTCATACATACGAAGGCAAAAAAAAAAAAAAAATTCTTTTACTTTACTTTACAACACCCAATCATTCACAAAGCATATACGCGATGACTGAAGAACAATTGCCAACAACAAATCAAGAAACAAGAGAAGAATTACTTCAGCGTCATAAAAAAGAACAAAAAGATTTGATAGCTACTATTACAGGGTTAAAAAAACAAGCAACTAAGAAAACCAGAAAGGGTGTTCTTCAGAAATGTCAAGAATTGGAAGATAATTTAAAAAAGAAACATCATGATGAATTACTTGAATTGAACGGTGATGCCACTGAACAAAGGGAAGAAGAAGAGCAAGAATTTACCCCTGAGAAACTTCTTGAACAAATGTCCTTGGATAATAAAGAAGACGCACAAGATTCATCATCGACGAATAATGGTAATCATGAACCTAAAAAGAAAAGAAATAGACAAAAGGAAAGATTAGAAAGACGTAAACAAGAAGTTGAAAAAATGAAACTTGAAGCTGCTAAAGAAGCTGAAAATACCATTGATTATAGAAAACTTGAACATGAATCAATGTCCAAGATTCTTGCTATGAATGAGCTTGAACTTTATGAAATCAAACCTGATGGACATTGTTTATTTGCTTCTATACAAGATCAATTATCTATTCGTCATGATAAAACCATTGATGTTCAAGAATTAAGAAAACTTGCTGGTGATTACATGCTTGCGAATAAAGATGACTTTATTCCATTCTTATTTGATGAAGAAACTTGTTCTTTAAGAGATATCAATGATTATGTAAATGAATTAACTTCAACTGCAATGTGGGGTTCAGATATGGAAATTCTTGCCCTTGCTAAAACATTCAATTGTCCAATTTCTGTATATATGGCTGGTTCATCAGAATTGAAAATAAATCCAGAAGGTCAAGAAAAAGAATTAAAATTGGGTTATTTCAAACATTCATATGGTTTAGGTGAACATTATAATTCATTAAGAGATTTGCAATATGTATAGATTGAACAACAAACAACAAAAAAAAAAAAAAATTCTTTGGCGATCCCGTGATATGTCGTGCACGACATATCAGAGCAAGAAAAAAAAATTGTAATTGAAGAGTGCGAAATATACCCGATAAGCGTTTAGATCTTACCTCGTAAATTTTCTCTATCGCATTTTGTGTAACTATGATCCCATCAAGTTTAAAGATAATCCGGGGTAGAATTACGTAATAGTTTAATCCGTGATGTCACACAAAATCGGAAAACTGACAAAAAAATCCTTCAAACCAAGAAAACAAATTCTTGGTTTCGGCATTCTTTTATCTCCTTTTATAATTACATAGTAATCTCTTTGGTGGATATTAAAAAAAAAAGAATTTGTGGGAGGGATTTTCTCATATATAATTCTTTTGACTAGTATATATTATATTATATTAAATCATACCTTATTGGATATTAATATCTCTAGTACTGTTAGTAATTATTGGTAATAGATAATGGGGTAGTTGAAAAAGAAAAAGTAATGAAGAAAAGTAAAAGAAAAAAAGTGATGGGAAAAGTGAAAAGAAAAAAAATTTTTTTTTTTTCCAAATGGAAAGAAAAAGATTGATCGACAACAAAAGAGAAAAATTTCAAAATTAGTCGTGTACATACACTCACTAACTTAATAAGGAAATAAAAAAAAATACAATATACCGTACACAACCTATTATTTCATCATCTCTTGTAATATAATTAGAAAGATAGAAATATACAGTACATGCATTGCATTGTATGATCATCAATAGTAGAATATTTTTACTTAATTTAGCAATTCAAGTAAATAATAATCTGATCTATTGATTATTTCAATTTCAAGGAGATTTATAACCAATTTATTATGAAATGAAAAAAAAAAAAAAAAATTGTATATCGATTAACAGAGACTTTTGACGGTAAACTTTTAATGTCTAGGATAAAAATCATCTAAATCTTATTTAAACCTGAAACGTAAACTAAAAAGAAATTCTTACTTGGGCATCATCAGTTAGCAACTATTTATTAATGAACCTTAAATTGTATTCCTCAAAGCCTCAAACTTCGAATATCGGATATTGTTTTCTCCAAGAAAAAAAAAAAAAATGAAGAAAAATATTGAGAGCTCTAGATAAATAATGGTAGCTGGAAACGCCACTTTGATGTGGTTACATCTCATTACTTGCTTGCTACGGGTTTATTAAACGTGTATATATTGCTGAGACAGTACTGTATGCATATGCTTTAATTAAGTTGTATTGTTTTCAAAAGAAGAAAAAAAGAATCCGCTTTTAAATCACACATCACATTGATAATTTTTTTTTCTTCTTTTTACTAAATAAATATTCACACTCAGCAGCACAATACAATAAATGGAGAGGGGAATCAAAACTAACGGGTTTCCACGACAACCATCATCATGGTGATATTAATGATGGTGATGATTATGTTGATGATGATAGAGATCAAGATTTGGGGATCCGTTTAGTTGTGAAAAGCAGTCAATTGTAGTTACCAATCTTGGTAATACAAGATACGAATATTTCTTACACTCAGCAAAGTCTAGATTTTATAAAGTAATAGCTTTAAGAATAGAATGCTGAATAACATTTTAAGATAAACTAGTAAACGAATGCAAAAAATAGTAAAAAAAACAAAACAAAAAAAAAAAATATTATAAATTATCCTCATAATAGAAACGTTTACATATCGTGAGAATCTTAAAAGGATAAATTTTAAGATAAAAACAGACCGTGGAATTTTGACTACTGTGTTTAAAGGTGAATGTAAGGTATGTAAAGTATACGCACGACTTTTTTTTTTTTTTTCGTCACCCGAGTTAGATTACAAACTTCAAGGTGTGGAGTCATAATTCCACTTTTAGTGATCAAACATAAATTATCCAATTTCATTAAGTGAGTCAATACTGTTCAAAAATAAAATGGCGTTGAACAGTATTTTGGACTAACCGAGATTGTCGAAAAAAAAAAATAGCGGTTAAGAAAATAAAACTGAAGAAGTACCGGCGGCGGGTGGGGGAAGGAATGAAGGAGGAAAATGATTACTACGACGTTAAATAGGAAGAACAAAATTCAAGGAGTATCAATTAAAGTATAAACTAGAAAATAAGAAAGTATTGTCGAGTTTCAGGTTATTAGTGGATATGTATAATGAGTTCTTTGTTCTTTAATGTTTAAACTTTTCTAGATTTAGAGAAGGAATTTCAGTCATTCTACAGAACACACATTTATGACAATCATGTCCTTCAAGTAAAAATTGCATTTAATTTGGGGGCAGGACGTACATATTTTTATATAGCATTAATTAATTAATCAAAATTCTAGACAAATATGTGAAGGCGCATTTAACAGTTGAAAATTGAGCGTCATCGATAGTGCTTATTTTCTCGCATGTCCGTGCTAGCACCACATTCCATGAACTGCATTACTACCCTTATTGTTACTACGTAAATGTAGCTGCACATTAGTTTGTAAGTTCGTAAAAATCGTCAATACACACTATGACTATCTCTCTTACCCCCAATGCTTATTCACTCAACACGGTTAGAATACCAAAACGAAAAAAAAAAAAGAAAAAAAAAAAAATCAAACACGTTGGAATTGCATTAATACATATGTGAATTTCATAACCATTACATTCAACTTTGAAATTTAATTTTGATTGACCAACTTTTTCTGTTAATTAAATTTTTATATTGCTGTATATTTGGTATTGTGATAGGTGTTGAGAAAAAAAAAAAAAAAGATAAAAATTTTGTAACTCATTTGTCTCCTATATTTTACCTTAAACCTTCTACAATAAATGTGGTGGTGTACTCTTTGATTATCCGTCTGTGTGGTTATTTTCCGTTATTGCTATCGCCGTTCCGGTAGTAGACTTGTTTATCTTCTTTGTTCACAAAAAACTGAACAATTTCACTACAAGGGATGGAAACCTCGCCTTATTGTATTGTTGATTTTGTTGAGTACAAATAATATTGATAATAGGGATCTGCTGGCGTCAATGATAAGCAGATTCTGTTTTTTTTTTTTTTCTTTTAAAATTCTTCTTCTTCTTCTACCCTTTGGTTAATGTAGCTATACAATAGGGAAGCAGTATAATAGTGACCTAATTTCTAGTCTAATTTTCATTGCATTCCATTTCTTTGTTGGCGATGTCCAATCAGAATGTAGTATTTCCGTGCGTGTGTGTGTGTGTGAATAAATGTGTGTGTGCGTATTGTCGCAGCGCTTACTTTAGCAATTTATGCAATGCTTCTAATAAATTACCACTACAATCACCACCACTATTATTAACTTTGAATCAAGCCCACTTCCTGTACTATTAATTGTTTCACTTAAACAATACATGATAAAATCCAACCCTTTAATTTATTTCGTGTACACCTATAGTTACGAAGGTTTGGATCATGCTTGAAAGTATACTCATAGGTGAATAAGTTCACCATCTTCTAATCTCGTACTTTATTCCTTGCTGGATAGTAAGTTATTTTTCTTGTTATCACTTTTACTGTAGGTACAGACACAGATGAGTAGTTAATATTTATCAAGAGATAAACTATCAACCATCTAAAAAACCATAATTCGAGAAACTTTATTTGGATAAAATTTGCCAATACTTACAAATGTAAAATTTCGAAGTGTGAATCTTCCACACGAAGTTCATTTATCTTCTAAAGAGAAAACATTAGGTTTGTCTTTAAGCTACATATTACGAAGTGCCTTACCGCCTTGATAAAACTCAACGTTAAACAGAGAAGACAATATTAACATATAGGAAAGAGGTTCATCAACAACTTTTTCTTGATTTTTCTTTTTTATTTTTGGATTCAATTAGGTTCTTGGTTTTAAATTCACCATGCAATATCTAAATCACTTTAGTATTTGTCGGTGTTTATGAGAATGTATTCATTATGTTGTTGTTATCAGGGAACATGAAATTAACCCACATCTATTTTATTAAACTACGAACTGTTAAGCCTCCTTCCCTTTCATACCCTTGATTACCTTCCATTTCACTTTTTATTGGTAGCAAGTGTGTGTGGGGGGGGGGAGAAGGATACTTTAGCATTGAATATCTATCCATATGGGTTTCCGGTAAATTGCTTCAGATACTATTAGTTGTCCCCTTTTTTTTTTCTTTGGGGTCCTGCCACTAATTATAGTACTACTATCATTGCTACTGCAAGATTTTTTAATCTAAAACAAAAGGATTGGAACGACAGAGTAAATAAATTTTTAGACGATTCAAAAACGAAAAATACGTTTCCATGATTTGTGAACGTTAAAGTTTTTTTTTTTTCTGCTTGCTATAGATTTGTTTGTTATAGATTATTGTCGGGCCCACTGATGATAATGGGTGGCTTTGACGGTGGACGAAAAAAAAAAAAAATGTCGTGTTCTACCATGCGGCAAGTATTTATACCCAAAGTAGAAATAAGGCACGACAATCCTATCCTGATTACAAAAGGTGCGCATAAGAGATAAGGAAGGGTGAAAAAAAAAAATTTACTTACAAAAACAAAAAGTCACACGAACACGACCAAGAGAGAATGAAACATTTAAATGAATTCAGCCTACTTAAAAGTTGCAAATATGAATATTTTCATTCACTTCTTATTCCAATCTTTGTATTATTATAATTACTACTGACTCTAAATATTACGAACAATTTAGGTTACTTTTTTTTCTTTATTGTTGGTTATTATTAGGAAAAAAAAAAAAAACTATTTGAACAAATCAAGTGATATGTGGAATATGGTATTTGAAGAAAGAAAATGTCTGACTAGTAATATACTGTACGTTGCTTCTAATGTATAGACTAATTTTGTTTTTCCTTTCTTCGTTAGTTTGATTGATTACCTATTTATTAGATAATCGCTATTTTTCATTATTATACTAGAATGATTTTCAATATTTATTAATATCGATGAATACGAATACTATTCAAAACATGACAATTTCTATACCCACCATCAAACGCCACCCACGTTTTATGATGTACAAATTGTTAAATACCTAGTTGATCAATTATCTTGATTAGTAATTATTATTTTCCAGTCAAAGATTTAGTATATTCGAAAGAAAATCAATGTAAAATTAATTAATATTTTCAACAACAGAGAAGAATACCGAGATATTATTTGTCAATAATTCGACAATATACAAGAATGGCGTTTTCTTGCAAATAAAATAATCATCGATCTTTGATAAATCAAGAAAATATAGTCAAGATTAGTATCAGATGATAACGTTATTCTGAATTCTAGTCCAGGTTATACGTAGTCCCAATTATAAGACTTTCATAGAATATACAACACCAACACCAACACCAACACCAGCATCAACATCAACATCAATTATTATTGTTTTTCTTTATTTCATCCATAGACAAATTCATAAAAGTTTCCCTAATAAACATACCTGATAAAATCTTAAAACCACTCCTTTTGATAACACTGCTATTTCTAACAGGAAATGGGCATTAATAACAGGATCAATACAATTAATTAATTGCAACCATGTTAAGTATATGTTCAGCTAATTCTTCAGACCAAGCCATTCGTATTTTTTCCATTCGTATTCTTTCCATGTGCATTTACAACATGAACACCTTAAATTATAGAGATATACACACCAAAGTCAGTTACAATGAAATTCAAAGAAATAAAATATCTAGATGTCGATTTTCTGTTTGATATCTTATATATTACAATCACTTCAACGTTTGCTATTTGAAATCTTGTGTATGTACATGTACAATATTTTCTACTTAGCCTCAAATCGGATTCACGTGACATGCCACACAGTATTACATAAGCAAAAGAACGGAAAAGAAATTTCTTTTTTTCTTTAAAGTTTTTTTTTTTTTTTCTCATCAATGATTTGCATTGTAAATATAAGCAAACTAAATTGTGGAATTTTTTTTTTTTTTTTTGTTTCCATTCAAACTCCATCTTTCAATAAAACAAAATACATATTCACCATGGGTTGGTTCTGGGCTGATAAGCCACAACAACAACAGCAACAACAAGTTACAAACTCATCGTCCACATATTCTGCATGTCCAATAGATCATTCTAAACTTTCCACCTCATCCGCATGTCCTGTTAAACCAGGAAACTCTGATAATGACTATGATGAATTGGAGGTGTTAAATCCATTAAATAACATGCCTATGGCTATCTCTTCGGAATTAGCACCGGGGCAAAAAGTTAAATTATCTACAGAACGTACCATTTCCACTATTCCTAGAGGAGACCTGGAAGGGGAAGGATTATGGGAATATCCAAGTCCACAACAAATGTTAAATGCCATGTTAAAAAAGGGTAAAGGAGATGGTATACCAGAAGATGCCGTTGAAAGTATGGTTGAAGTTCATAATTTCCTTAATGAAGGAGCCTGGCAACAAATTTTAACATGGGAAAAACAATATACTAATCAAACTCAAGTTGAACCACGATTAAAAAAATTCACTGGCAGACCACATGATTTAAGTCCAAAGGCAAGAATGTATTTATGGTTGGGTAATTTATTCCCAGAAACTTTTAATACCATTCCTCCATTTGATAGACATGATTGGACAGTGTTGAGAAGCTTGGGTAGTAATAAAGGTTGGCAAGAAGTTCGTTATGTTATTGATTATTACGGTGCTCCAGATGATGAAGAAACTGGAATGCCTGCATTCATGTTGGATACACGTCCTGCTTTGGATAACTTTTCTAATGCTAAAGATAGATTGACTCATTGGGCTGTTCCATTATGGAAAAAAGCTATGGGTGAAGTTAATGTTGATGATTACTAATAATTAAATAATAAATAATAAATTATAATAAAAAAAGACTCAAATTGTTCATCTTTATTGAATATGTACATGTATATACTAATTATGTAGGTTATATTTTATTTTGAATTTTTTTTTTTTTTTTTTCTATTTGTTTTCTTCTTATCGTTTAATTTGGTTTGTTTTATTTATTTACAGGTATTATGCTTGCATTCTTTCTAATAAACTTGCAGGCACATCAACATAACCTGATAAGTTTGTAATAAATTTAGGTAACACGTTACCGTAATCGTTCAATTTATTTGAATTTAATTCATTGACCAATTGTTGAACTTTATCTTTATCGCCTTTTCTTCTATAATGTTGCAACATGAAATAATAAGTGTAGAAATTTGGACCATTAGGATTATTTTGTTTCATCTTATTAAAATAAACATAAGCTAATCTTTCATCCTTTTGCAATAAATTATGAATAAAAGTATTCCAAATAATAACATCATTTTTAATTTCTTTAATATACCTGTTAAACAAATCTTCTCCTGCTTTAATATCCCCTAAAGTAACTTCAGCAACAATAATTTGAGTGTTTAACCAAGCTGAACGAGGATATCTGTTTTGCAAGATAACAAATAATTGTCTGGCAGCTTCAATATTACCACCTTGAATTAACCCCTTCAATAAAGTAGAATGCATTTGTTCATTGAATCCCTTTTTGTTTGCCCCGGATGATTCTTCCATTTGCGCTAAATAAGTAGACAAATCTGGAGTCTTACCAATGGCATGTAAACTTTCAAAGTAAGCATTGATCAAAATAGTCCTTGTGGCAACATTTTCTTCAATTTCATGTTGTTTCATAAACTGAGTCAATCCATTGACAGCACTATAATTTTTTTTCTTGATATGATAATTAAGGAAATCATTCATAACATTGGTACTTGGTTTATACAATTGATTTTGGCTCTTCTTTTTCTTGTTTTTAGACATAAACTCATGCAACTTTTGTTCAGCTTGATCAACTTCGTTGTTTGAAATTAATCCACGTAACAACCCATCATTAGCCAAGTTGGTTGCTCCTGGGATTGATGCATATTTAGTCATGTATTCGTTAGCTTTTTCAAAGTCTCCCAAATTAGCATATCCACTAACTATAGCACCAACAGTTCCACCATTAAAGGATAATCCAGAAGCCAAAATGGTCTTGATTGTTCTTTCAAAATTTTCTACTAACAGCTTCTTGGAATATTTGATTTCAGATCTAATTCTACTAGGGTTAGTCATGGCTCTGATAGCAATATTCCATGCATTAATACTTGGTTTGATCCCGGAATTTATAATATTTTCAAAAAGAGTGAAGACTTCATCATACTCGTCGAATTTGAAGTATCTTTCCATCAAAGCACACACAATTTTTTCATCAATTTGAATATTCTTTTCTTTACAAGCTTCAACAAGTTCCAAATAAACAAAATCCAATTGCCTTTTGTCAACAGAATTCTCAATTCTATAGAGTGCTTGGGGGCCATTTGGATCAAATCTTTTCTTTTCATCAAGTTTTAAAAAGTCAACAAACCTTTGGAAGCTTTCTTTATCATACAATTCAAAATGACTCAAAGTACTATGAATATTGGATCTCAAAGGAATATAATTTTCTCTGGTGGAAAATTTTGATGCATCAACTGGAGAATACTTAATTTCACCCAAGGAACACAATTGAACATAGGCAAAAACAGCCAAGTTATTTAAATAATATGGTTTATAATCAATTTCACCTTCTTTACCTCTGATGGAAATAATTCTACGCACAAAAACAAATTCATTATTTTTATAATATTCAAAATATTTAAACCAAAGTGATAAAAACTTTTGGAAAGAATCTGCTTCTGTTACAGTTGGTAAATTACTAGATTCTTTCAAATTTTTGACTCCAATTTGTAAGAAATGCCAAGGAGTTGCAATTCTGTTATTGACAAAAAATTCCAATAATTCATCTAATGATTTCTTAAATGGAACATTAGATTTATTTTCCAATTCTCTCTTTTGAGCCAAAGTGAACAATTCAATAGTTAATGGATAGAATTTAAAGAATATTTGTGCATCGCTAATTCCTTCATCTTCTTGAATCGATCTTAAAAATGAAATACCTTCTTCTAAGATATCATAAGATTCATTCAAATCCTCATTTGCTAAAATTGCAGTTCTAATTTGTTCACTGATATCTTTTAATTTGGCATTGATGGGGGTATATTCTCTTTTTGGTTGTCTCTTCACCTTGCTTTGAGCTTTATCTTGCTTTGAAATAGGAAGATCAGCTTTTCCTGAAGTAGATGGAACAGTTGGACTACTGCTAGTGGTAGTAGTGGTAGTAGTAGTTGTTGTTGTTGAAGATGATTGGTAACGTAATGCAACAATAGTACTAGAAAGTCTAGGAGTTGTCACTTTAAATTGATTTAAACTACTAGAAGTAGTTCTACCAACTACTTTTCTTAACATAATGAACGAGATTTAAAACTCCCCTAACTCTAGTATACTAGTAGATCTTATTCAAGTTTTTATCACGAAAATTTTTCAACTTTTTTTTTCTTTCTTTGGCTTTCTCGTTTGTTAAAAGACGCATAATTTACCCACACACGACTACTTTTACATTTGTAGAGAGGTGTAATTCGACCCAAGTCAACTTTATACTAAAGTTTGTTTGTTTCTATGGCAGTTAGATTAAATTGCTTGTTTAATAATGCTAGCTATTAATGAGTAGTGGATATAAACGAAGAGGTTAAGACTCTACTACAATAAGTAAATATGCCAATATAATGACAAAGCAAATATATATATATATTAAATAATTTTCCTAGTATAACATAGAAAAAGGTTAGTAATCAAATATGAGATTTGATTGCAAATACTCAATTTAAATCATCAAACTAAAACTGGTTTTATATTCTTTTTGTCTATAATTTCAAGTTAGTATTCCTATTGTAAATAAATTCATGAGTCTAAGACAAAACAATTATGTTTCTTTAAGTAATAATCAGGTATATTAAATATACTTTAAACAATTCTTATCATAAACAAAAATATCAATTGAGCTGGGTTTATGCTGTGGAGTCGTAACGACTCAGTATCATCATTAAAACATTTTAGAAACAATAAAAATACACAAGGTATTTTGTTTGTCAAAGGTAGATTAATATTAATTCATTTTGCTTCACAACTACAAATTAATATTATCTCTAATTATAACATACAATATAGTAAAGGTGAACTTGAAATAACTAATGATAAGTTAAAGAAAAAGAAAATGAGTTAGAAAGAAGAAAGAAAGAATGAAAAAAAAAATTTTTTTTTTCTCTTTGAAGGTTTTCGATGTTCAATCACTGAAAGCAATACAGAATATCACAAATCAATATTTGTACGCGACACGCATTGATGTTACCCAGTTCACTATAATTTTTTTTTTTCTAATGATGAAAACCCTAATCTTTGTCAATTATCCTGCAATATTATTCAACAATTAACTTTGATTTTAATGAATTCCTAACATTAACTCACCAATTTTGGTTTTCTACTTTAATTTGGAAAATTAGTATCATAATCTGGTTAATGAATGAATCAATTAATTGTTTTGTAAGGATTTTATTTTCCAAGATTTGTCACGTGCAAATGATTTGACACAAAGCAAAAAAAAAAAAATCTAAAAAATTTCGATTACTAAAATTTATAAGATTACCAAATAGGGTCATTCAACAATATCAATATCAATTACAAGAGAAATGACCGACATGAATGAAAAGATCAAGAGTGCCGCGCAACAGGGAATTGGTGAAACTAATGAACAAGATCCAAACAAGTTGATCTACTTTAATTATAACGAATATGTAGCAAGCGGAACGAAAGGCATCCAGGATGAGCAACTACAAGAATACAATGAAGTTTCACTAGTGGTTAATCATTTTCCAAATGTTTATGAGGATATAAATTCTGCAAGTTATGCACAAACAAGGATTGTTAGAATTCCAAGGATTTATGATACGTTAGAATTCCCTGATTTAATTCCACAATTTTCCAAATTTTACCCTGGTTCTGAATCGGGAGCAATTACTCTGAATGAATTTACAATTGGGGAATTTGATGAAGAAATATTTAATGAAACCTCCAGTGTACAGCAATTAGAGACTATTATCAGTAAGGAGGAATTGGAAACAATTGTTGAACATGTTAACACCATGTTGGCAATAGCATTTAATCCATATAATCAATGGACTTTGATGGAGAATATATTAGAATTTCTAACAGGTGGGTTATTCCTACAGATTTTGAACCTCTTTGGTATTTACTCTTTTACTCGAAGGAAAATTCAACAGTTGGAAGAATATATAGAAGATGTGAATGGGAAAAACCAAGAGAAAAATATTGACTATAGGATAATTTCCCCAAGAGTTAGCGGATATTTATCGGTATGTTAAGCCATTAAATATTGATAATTGTACACAGTAAATTTCATTACTAACAATATAATACAACCTAGCTTGATATTCAGATTCCTACCCCTTCAAAGATGTGATGAGTTTACGCGGATGGGGGAAAAAAAAAAAGCTACTGGGAAAAACAAAAAAATAATAAAAAAAAAAGTTGAAAATTCAATCCAACTTTCTTTGTTTTAACTATATGCTTAGACGTACAATGAACGGAGTTTTTGCAGTTTACAAACCATCTGGTATAACATCAGCCAAATTTATTGACAGAATCCAAGACAAGCTCACCAAATCTGGTGTGTTTGCAAATGATTTACAGGAAATGAAAGAAAAGATAAGAAAGGATTTAGGCACAAATAAAAAATGGACTCAGAAAAGAATCGATAAGAAAGTAGCCTCTGCTAAGGTTAAAATTGGTCATGGTGGTACCTTAGATCCATTGGCAAGTGGAGTATTGGTTGTTGGTGTTGGATTAGGTACAAAAAAATTGCAATACTATCTCGCTGAATGTCAGAAAACATATGAAACCAAGGCATTATTGGGTATTTCCACAACCACGGGTGATTCTGAAGGGGAAATTATAACTCAAAATAAGATTGATCATATTACTAAACAATTGATAGATGATACAGTACAGAAATTCATTGGTGATATAAAACAAACTCCACCCATTTTCTCTGCTTTGAAAGTTAATGGGAAACCATTATACGAATATGCAAGAGAAGGATTACCATTACCTACAACTATCAAAGTTAGAGACGTTACTGTTAACGATATTAAGGTTATAGAAGAAGATTCATTGAAAACTGATCATGAATTTGTAAAGTTGCAAAGTCAACTAGATGAAAATGGTGTTCCTAAGGAACATGGGTTAATGAATAATCCAACGTTGAATGATTCCCCATTATATTTCTCCGCGCAATATCTAGAAAAGGTTGAAAAGGAAAACTTGCCAACCGAAGTAGGTATACCTAAAGTGCTTGGTGATGATGAGACCTTGCCAGAAAAATTACCCATGATTCATTTTATTAGCGATGTTTCTTCTGGTACTTATATTAGAAGTTTAATAAGTGATATTGGAAGAGCTATGGAATCCAGTGCTTATATGGTTGAATTAATTAGAGTTAAACAATCAGAATGGTTATTGAACCAAAATGTGTTCAAATTGGAAGATTTTGATAGGAATGAAAAAGTATGGGGTCCAGTTTTAAAAAAAGTATTTGATGAAGGTGGTGAAAACATTAAGGATTTACAAAAAGAATTCGAAGAAATGACAAAGAAAGTCCAAGAGGAAACACAGGAAGAAAAACAAGAGGAGTCAAAGGAAGAAGAAAAAGAGGCATCAAAGGAAGAAGAACAAGAAGAATCAAACGACCATTCAATCCCACAAAAAAGATCGATCGAAGATGTTGAGAAATGAACAGAGAGACACGGGGAAAAAAGGTGAAAAAAAAAAAAAAAAAAAAAGAAAGCGATGAAAAACCCATTTATATAGACTTCTTTCATAGAAATAAAACAAACCAATAATGATAAAGACATTTCAAAGACTAAATCACACCAATTCGACTCTTTCATATATTGCAAGAACAACAATCAACCCCATTGATTTTCAATTGCAAAAACCTACTCAGTTCATACCAAAATCCTTGATCGTTTTTTCAACCCCCAACAATTTACCCCAAGTTATTGAAGACTCGATCAAACTCCACCTAGATTCTTCCTGTGGTGATTTTCAACTTGTTGTTGCGGGTGTAGATACAGTGGTACCATATTCGAATCGTAATGGGGTTTCTGAACTTTGGATCAACCAACCTTTGAAAATTGGGGAATCCTTACTTTTGGAAGAACGCGATGATTTGAATGGCCCAGCACATGAATCTGACGGACTCAATATAATAGCTGCAACAAAAAACTGGAAAAACATAAAATCTAATTTAGGAATTCAGTTGAGAAACGATATGAATTTGAATTTAAATCTCGCCAATACAGTTTTTTCTACGGGTTCATTAATTACATTGTTTTATTTCTCCCATCAACAAGGATTAAAGCATCTGGCTCAACATTTATGTGATTTACAGATTGAATTACCCCGTGGTGTTGTCTCAAGACATTCACATGTTTCAATTCGGGATAACTGGACTGATTTATATCCAGGTAGTAATTCATTCACAATTACAAAGTGTATTGGTAATCTTTTAAAAATGGTAGATAACAAACCTGCCGCTAAATTCCTTGAAGACAACGATAAATTGATGAGTATTGGCTCCAAAGACACTGAGGTTTATGTTAAGATTAAGAAACCAAACAGTAATACTATTGAAAGGTTCAAGGTTATTGCTGGTGGAGGTGGTTGGGGTGCTAAAGCTGATATTGTTGCTTTATCACCAGAAGCTAAGTTAGAAAAAGGAAGTGAAATTCAATTTTATATGGTTACTCCGGAAGATCGATTCTTGGAACAAACACTGAAACGTGGTGTTGAAGAATATGAGAATGCATTTACATTTACAAATTCTTACGAACAAATAGGATATGGTGAGAATGACACTCAATCAGAAGGTCAAGAGGTTTATGATAATGTTTTTGGATGTGGTAGCGAACATGGATTCTTTTTCAATGACATCAAACACAACTCCCCAGGTGAGACAATAATTGTGAAATTGACTGGGGGAAAAAAAAAATATTCAAATAGGCAACATTGAAGGAATTGTATAATTTTTTTTTTTTCTATTTTACCCCTTATTCTTTTTATGATTTATTCCTTTATTTTCTGTATATACTACAAAAGAACAAGAGTACACGATGTCTGTCATTAAATATATTCAGGGTGATTTATTCACTCATGCAATTCCTTCAGGTAAGAAGATAATTCTTGCCCATGCTTGTAATACGCAGGGTTCATGGGGTGGTGGGATTGCTGCAATTTTTAGACAAAAATTTCCCAAGGCTAATAAAGAATATAGTCAATATTGTCATGATAATCATAATCTATTAGGAAAATCATTAGTTATTCAATCTGATCAATCGTCTATTTTAATTGCTTGTTTATTCACAAGTGATTTCAACCAATCTCCAAATCAAATTGTTCAATACACAGAGCAAGCACTCCTTGACTTAGAAAAACATTTAAGCTCATATAATGATCTAGAAACAATAGATGATAAAATCATCGTCAACATGCCAAAGATAAATGCTGGTATATTTGGGGTTCCTTGGGAAAACACTGAAGTAGCCTTAAAGAAAGTTCATGATTTACGTTTCAATGTTTATGTTATCTAGTTGAGTTTGAACAATAAATAATGTATATCCAGTTGTATTGATTAAGTAATAGGCAAAATACTTTTTTTTTATTTAGCCGTCATTCCTTTGCATTATAAACATGGCAGTGTTCTCTAGAGAACAACAACAACAAAAAAAAAAAACCACTGCAACGTCAACCTGTTCTGCATTACACGAAAAATAAAATTAAGCAAAAATTGAATGAAGTCGTGTCCATTAATACTCTTCCTTAATATTTTTGAAGTCAATGAATTTTTTTTTTTTTTTGTTTTGGGTGGCCACCCAAAATCAACGCACAACGATCCCTCTACTCTCAAAAGTAGAAAACGATAACAAAAAAAAAAAAAAATAGAAAAAGAGAACCTTTGACAGGGTATATCCAGAAGGCAACAATTAGAGTTATAAAAATCAAGCGACCCTTACAACAAATATGGATGAGACCTTAATTGCAACTATTAACAAATTACAAGATGCTTTGGCTCCATTAGGTGGAGGATCATCTTCACCAGTTGACTTACCACAAATTACCGTTGTTGGTTCTCAATCCAGTGGGAAGTCTTCAGTCTTGGAAAATATCGTCGGAAGAGATTTCTTACCTAGAGGTACTGGTATTGTCACCAGAAGACCCTTAGTTTTGCAATTAATTAACAGAAGACCTCCTCCTGACTCTAAAAAAGATGATTTGATTGATGTTAATTCCTCAGAAACTACTGGAGGTCAATCTGAAAATAATGCCGAAGAATGGGGTGAATTTTTACATTTACCAGGAAAAAAATTCTACAATTTTGAAGATATTAGAAATGAAATTGTTAGAGAAACTGATGCTAAAACAGGAAAGAATTTAGGTATTTCACCAGTTCCAATTAACTTGAGAATTTATTCCCCACATGTTTTGACATTAACTTTAGTTGATTTACCAGGTTTAACCAAAGTTCCAGTCGGTGACCAACCAAAAGACATTGAAAGACAAATCAAGGATATGATTATGAAGTTTATTTCCAAACCAAATGCTATCATTTTATCTGTTAATGCTGCCAACACAGATTTGGCCAATTCGGATGGTTTGAAATTAGCTAGAGAAGTTGATCCAGAAGGTGCTAGAACAATTGGTGTTTTAACCAAAGTTGATTTGATGGATCAAGGTACTGATGTCATTGATATTTTGGCAGGTAGAGTTATTCCTTTGCGTTTTGGTTATGTTCCGGTTATCAATAGAGGTCAAAAAGATATTGAACGTAAAAAAACCATTAGAGATGCTTTGAAGGATGAACGAGCATTTTTTGAAAACCATCCATCTTATAGAGCTAAAGCACAATTCTGTGGTACTCCATACTTGGCCAAGAAATTGAATGGTATCTTGTTACATCATATTAAAGGTACTTTGCCTGATATCAAGATGAGAATAGAACATTCCTTAAAGAAATATAGTCAAGAATTATCGTTACTTGGACCTGAAATGGCTGAATCTCCTGCTTCGATTGCCTTAAGTATGATTACCAATTTTACTAAAGATTATACTGGGATTTTGGATGGTGAATCTAATGAATTGAGTTCTCAAGAATTAAGTGGTGGTGCTCGTATTTCTTTTGTTTTCCATGAAATTTACAAAAATGGTATCAATGCTATTGATCCATTTGATCAAATCAAAGATGCCGATATTAGAACTATCATGCATAATACTTCTGGTTCTGCTCCTTCATTGTTTGTTGGCACACAAGCTTTTGAAGTTTTAGTTAAACAACAAATCAAAAGAATGGAAGAACCTTCGACTAGATGTATTAATTTGATTTTCGACGAATTAGTGAGAATATTGTCACAAATTATTAGTCAGCCACAATATTCTAGATATCCAGCTTTGAAAGAACAATTATCTCAATATTTCATTCAATACTTGAGAGACGCATTGATTCCAACCAATGAATTTGTTAATGACTTAATTCAAGCTGAAGAAACTTATGTCAATACTGCTCATCCTGATTTATTGAAAGGTTCTCAAGCAATGGCAATTGTTGAAGAAAAATTCCATCCAAAACCACAAGTTGCCGTTGATCCAAAAACAGGAAAACCTTTACCTCCAAGTCAGCAAGCACAACAACATCAAAATGCTAACTCTCCAAAAGTTGACGATGGTTCTGCTAATGGGTTTTTTGGAGGATTTTTCTCTAGTAAGAACAAGAAGAGATTGCAACAAATGGAAGCTCCACCTCCAGTGTTGAGAGCTACCGGTACTATGAGTGAAAGAGAAACCATGGAAACTGAAGTTATTAAATTGTTAATTTCTTCTTATTATAATATTGTCAAGCGTACCGTCACTGATACTGTACCAAAGGCTATTATGTTGAAATTAATCAACAAGTCCAAAGATGACATCCAAAAAACTTTATTAGAGAAAATGTACAACAGTCCAGATTTGGAAGATTTGGTTAAAGAAAATGAAGTTACTGTTCAAAAGAGAAAAGAATGTATTAGAATGGTTGAAGTATTGAAGAATGCTAGTGAGATTGTTTCCAGTGTTTAGAGGTAAAGTGGTAAATTCAATTGATAGAATGAAGTCATACAAGTATTTATGAAGAGTAATTTTCTTTTTTTTTTTTTTCTTTCCTAAATTTTATTTTACTTTTTTGAATATTTACTTAATTATTATTTATATAAATTTACTGTCCCTTGTTGCTAATTACTGTGTTTCTTGTCTTCTCTGACCCTATGTTATTACTGTATGTAATGTCTGAAATCAATATTAAATGATATAGCACTGTAATTAATTGTTTCACTCTTTTGATAAAAATGAACGATTTTCGCTTGATTGATTGATTGTTTGATTGTTTATTTCAATCTCAATTTTCATTGTTTACAATTTGGCTCAAAAAAGATGAGTTTTTTTTTTTTTTTTTCCCCTTTAGCCCAATACATTTGACCAAAACAAAATAGACCAAAAAAAAAAAAATTGAGTTCAGGGAACATCATCACCATCACCATCATCTTCTATATCTTCTTGTTGACAAAGTTATAAATAACTAGATGGGAATACAATGGAATCGACAATGGATTATACACAAACTGTGTCAATGAACACACCAATTAAAAGGATCCGGAATCTTACGTTAAATTCACCCCCATCAAGAACTCACCATCATAGTGAGAATAAACATACAAGAAGTAATAGTAATAGTAATAGTAATGGACAGAACTTATACCCTAATATGGATGATATACAAACATCGCCTACTTTATCAACAATGTTACAAAAAGGATATTCTCAAAGACTAACGAATAACGTTTTATCGGAATTGAATTCTAGAGCAGAAGAAATAAGTCAATTAATGGGATCACCACCGCGGAGCAATGACCAACAACAACAACAACAAAGTTTATTCAGTAGTAACACATCAAGAAATACCAACCAAGTTATGAATAGAAGAAATAAAAGATATAGTGGGATACATTTCAATAAATTTAAACAAATGGAATCAATCAATCAACATTATTCTGTACATACAAAGACTCCATCACCACAGAAAACTGATTATACACCATCACACACGCGATCATCTTCAAGAGATGCATTTCAAAATAATAATCATGTATTAGAAGAATCGGCTAGTAAGAGAAGAAGAACTTTAAATGGGAATGATGAAATAATTGCTATTCCAATATTACAAAAAAAAGAAACTACTATTAAAGAAACTCATAGTAGTAGTCCAACAAGAAAAATTTCACCATCTAAAGGATCAAGAAATTTGAATTCTATGTTAAGACAAACGACTGAGACCGGATCTCCTAATAAAGATGAATTTGTTAAACCTTACCCTCCTAGTTTTAAATTAAGACAAAGTTCTTTGGAAATGGCTGGAGTTTTACAACCACTGCAACAACATCAATATCAATATCAATATCAACAGCTGACAAAGTTTGTAAAACCTATGGTTCCAAGTTTGCAAAAAAAGTCATCAATTCCTACTTTGAATAAAAAACCATCAATTCCTACTTTGAATAAAAAACCATCAATTCCAACATTAAACAAAAAACCTTCATTACCTTCATTGCAAAAGAATTCATCAATACCTACATTAAACAGGAAATCATCAATACCCACTTTACAAAAAAAGACTTCCATGTCAACAATAAATCGTTCATATACAACACCTTCGTCTCCACCGGCATCTACTATATCTTTGTCGCAATTAGACACTAGTACTAATAAAAATACTCCACATTTATCTAGAATAAGTCCTTCAAGATCAATCTCAACTAGTTCATCTGCTAGGTCTATCAATTCTCAAGTTTTATACAATTCAACTAATCTAAACAACACTACTCATAGTTCAATACCGAAATCAAAGTCTGTCACAATACCCCAACCTTTTTCTTTATATAATAAGCCTACAGTTTCATCATCACAAAAATCACTAAATAGGCTACATAGATTCAAAGATAAATTTATGTAGAAGAATATTTAATTAACATCTTTATTTCTATACGTACTATTAGTCAAAAAAACTTAATAGATTTTAGCTTGAACTTTAATTTCACCACCAATGGTAATTTCTTGAGCACCATACCATTTATCACCTGCTGGTAAAGTAACCATAGAAGCAACATGACCTGGTTCAACACACAACATTTTATGGAATCCTGATTTTGGTTCGAAATCAGACATACCTTCGGCTTTTTTTGTCCATGGATTCCATACAACTGCATCTGGTAAATTTTTTCTATCAACATTAAATAAAACCTTACCCTTGTCAATGATTTGTAAAGTCTTTTCGGTACTAACATTTGAATAAATTCTATCAAACTCTTCATGGAAACTGATAACTGGAGCTTTTTCAATATATGATTCTCCAACCAATTGATCAAAACAGGTTTGTTCGGCCAAATTATTAACCAAAGAATCAGTAATATCATCAATTCTATAATAAGTATGGAATAACCAATTGAAATCAAAAGCTTCTTTACCAGTATTTTCAACATCAATTGAAGTGATCAATTTATCTTTTGCTAAAGTAACAGTCAATAATAAAGTGAAGTCATAATTCCATAATTTTAAAGTTTCTGGATCAATATTCTCTGGACCTAAACCAAATTGAACAGTAATTGGGTTTTCAGTAGTTTGACCCAAGAATTCCCAAGTAGAATTACGAGCAAATCCATGTTGTGGCAATTTAAAAGTTGGATGATTTGCATTCTTTTGTTTACCAAAAACTGGAAAAACTAATGGAACACCACCTCTAACAGCTTTACTTCCATCTAATTTAGCAGCATCTGATAACCATAATTTTTCAGAATTGTTATTCTTCCAGGAAATAATATTGGCACCAAATTTCAAAATAGTGACATTGTTTGATGAATCGGTTGGATCGGTGATAATGACACGGTCTTCAAGTTCTTCAACTGGCATTGTTTTGTGATTTTATGTGGATAATTTATGTAGTGGAGGTGAAATAAAATAAAACAAGAGAAAAGAAAAGAAAGAGAATTACCTATAATTGAAATCTACAATGGAAATCTGTCTTCCTATTTATTGCTGTTGACCATTTGCGTGGAAAGGCTGGAAAAAAAAAGAATAACTTTGACGTGTACTCACACATTTCCAATAAGTAAGAAACAAAAAAAAAAAATCCAAAAATCCAAAAATCCGAAATCCCGGTATAGTTAGATCTGATATATACACTCATGTTGTAAATAAAATAATAATAACCAAAGAAAAAAAAAAAAAAACCCCAATGGCTGTGTTATATAGTTTTCCAATAAATAAATGTGATAGTCTTTTAATGATATTGAACATAAATTATTGATGATTGAACAGTAATAAGGTAAGCTGTTTTCATAATGTACACTGGTACATTATCATTTCTGAGAGAGGAGGAGAGTTTATAATTCATGTGTATAAATTGTCATTCTTGTGAGATTGTAAAGTGTAGTAAATAAATATTTGTTCTGAGAAATTAATAACCATTTAGTAATACAATAATTTCATTGCTTGTGTTTACAATACAAATGATTAAACACCAAAAAAAAAAAAAAAATAAAATAAATAAAAAAGAAGCAAGAAAATACAGAAATACATAACAAATAACAAATAACAAATAACAAAGCTTAAAACTAGGGGAAAGTTATATATCTTGAGATACTCATTATGGACTTCCTGTCAGGTTGTTGGAAAAGATGAAGATGTGTAAAAAATTTTTTTTTTAAAATTGAAAATTTTTGTAAAAACCTAATGGTACTGTATTTATTTAAGTTAAATTAGTTCAATTCATGTTCCAAAATATTTTTTGCTGAATTTTGCAGTAATTTCAATACAAAATTTATGAAAGAACTCTACTAATAAAACAGTTGCACAAAATATTCTTCGAGATCACTCTGTGAATTCAGCCTTTTATTTATCTCGAATCAAATAGAGGAATGTTTTTATGTTTATTTATGGACATCTCGGAAGTTAAATACTTCCCATAGAAAATAGTGTTCCATGCATTGGGATTTCTCGCAAATAGATTAAGATCACTGGAAAACTTACCCTGAAATTGTAGATGAGAATCACTTTTGAATCCGGTTAATTTCAAAATTCCTATAGTATATTCTGTAGATATGCAACTATATACATTCCAACGGGTTATACTTCCTATGTTACGAAAAAGTAGTAGTAGTAGTAGTAGTAAGTTGCTTTTACTAATTTATACTACATTTGAATATTTAAATCAATGACTACAGTCGATTTCTTTTTTTTTTTTTTTTTAAAATAAAAAATGAAAAAAGAAATTTGCAATATATTCCTGTACACAAGCACACGACCACCTACCTGCTTTTTCTTTCTTTTATTTCCCCTTTTTTTTTTTTTTTTTTTTTTTGATTCATATAAATTACAGAAAAAGCCAAAGAGAAAAATAGTAACTTGATATTAAAACAAAAGTATTTCATTTATTTGGGCAAATATCCTTGAAATTTAACCAACTATTATCAACAACCACAACCACAACTAGTCTATTTTCCTTTTCAAAGAACTAACTACAAGCGTCATTACAATCATTGTGAGTTTTTCTTTATTTTATTTTATTGATATTTTTTTTTTTCCTTGGATTTTTAGAAAGAGAGAAAGAGAAAGAGAAAGAGAAAGAAGGAAACCCATTCTCAATAACATCACACACGCTCATCACTAATAACAACTAGAAGTAAACATTTCTTATTAGTACAGGTTATCATAGTTTAATTTTATCTTATTGTTTATATTGGTATCAAGATCCCTTGTCTGTTTTCTTTTCATTCTGTGATCTATTTTTTTTTTTTTTTTGGTACTTTCTAACAACAAATAGACAAAAAAGAAAAAAGAGATCATTCAATATGAGTTCAATATTAAGATCTAAGATTATACAAAAACCGTATCAATTATTTCACTATTATTTTCTTCTGGAGAAAGCACCCAATTCTACCATCAGTGATTTGAATTTTGATACCAATATAAATTCCTCTATCCGTAAATTGAAGCATCATCATTGGACTGTTGGGGAAATCTTGCATTATGGGTTTTTGGTTTCTGTGTTATTATTTGTTTTCATTGTCTACCCTGCTTCATTTTTAATCAAATTACCAATAGTTTTAGCATTCAGCGTTTGTTTTTTGATTCCTTTGACTTCACAATTTTTTCTTCCTGCATTGCCTATTTTTAGTTGGTTGGCATTATATTTCAACTGTGCAACTATTCCTCAATCATGGAAACCAGCTATTACTGTTAGAGTTTTACCCGCTATGGAGACTATTTTATATGGTGACAATTTATCAAATGTTTTAGCTACCATCACTAATGGAGTTTTGGATATTTTTGCATGGTTGCCTTATGGTATTATTCATTTTAGTTTTCCATTTGTACTTGCAGCAATAATCTTTTTGTTTGCACCTCCAACAGCTTTAAGGTCGTTTGGTTTTGCATTTGGTTACATGAATTTGTTTGGTGTTATGATCCAAATGATGTTTCCAGCAGCCCCTCCTTGGTATAAGAATTTACATGGATTAGAACCTGCTAATTATTCTATGCATGGTTCTCCTGGTGGATTAGGTAGAATTGATGAATTATTGGGAATCGATATGTATACTACTGGGTTCTCTAACTCACCTGTTATTTTTGGTGCCTTCCCATCATTACACTCTGGCTGTTGTATCATGGAAGTTTTATTCTTGTGCTGGTTATTTCCAAGATTTAAAGCTGCTTGGGTCATGTATGCATCATATCTTTGGTGGAGTACGATGTATTTGACCCATCATTACTTTGTCGATTTAATTGGAGGTGCTATGTTATCATTGGTTGTCTTTGAATTTACAAAATACAAATATTTGCCAAGAATAAAGAACGATAGCTTTTGTCGTTGGTCTTATACTGAGATTGAGAGGATAGATATCATTCAGATTGACCCTTTGTCAAACAATTATGTTTCAGTTAATGACAACGAGAGTAGATTATACACCAGATTGTATCAAGAAACACAATCCACTTTATCACCAAGACCAGCAACTCCAGAAGCTTTTGAGATGTCAAATTTTTCTAGATCTAGGCAAAGTTCAAAGAATCATATCCCAATTATGAGTGAAAACCCAATTACTGCAGATTTACAAACGGAAGAAGAAAGGGATGAAGTTTCTTCTAGTACTCCTTCTGTTTTTGATGACGAGCCCCCAAGCAGTACCTATACTGTTTCGTCAACCACATCCTTAGATGAAATAGAGTCAAAAAGGATATAGTTGCTATACCTTTTTTTTTTTTTACATTTAATGTCTTTTCTTTAATAAGACCCATGCATTAATAATGACTTGCTTTTTGTTTGATTGGGTTAATCTGTTTTCCTTTTCTTTTTTGTTTTTTTTTTTTTCCTCCATTTGCCAATCTAAAATTTTGCATCTTTTCATAAATATACTGTAATTGATTTCCATTCCTTCTTTCTTCCTTGTTTTCACTTTTTATTATTATTTCATAATTAATCTTCCTTAATAATTAATATACACGACTAATTTTATTATTGCATGTAATACAGAACGCGGTCGCTGGATAATCTTGGAGAAGTAACACAATTGATGATACTTTCTTATTATTGTTTACTTTTTGTTGGGTTGTTTGTTTACATAAATATAATCAAGAAATATAAAAATCAAAACTAAGATTTTGATTATGACACCATAGATGTACTGTATATACGACTTTTCATATACACTGTATAAATAATAAAACACGCTAAACAGCTTAGATCTAATAGCAAAGTTTGTACATATAATATCAAGTTTATGGTTATATATATATTTATTTTTTATTTGGTCATTTTTTCTTGTGTTTGAATTATTTATTTTTCTTTTTTTTTCTTTCGTGAATTATTTATTTTTATTTAGATATTGATTCTATATCAAGACTGGTTGAGAAAACACTGGGCATCCAGCACAAATTAATTTGAAAGTGATGACATCGACAAGCAATTTTCCCCTCAAGAATTATATATGATTTAATTCACCATTTATTAGAAATGAATGAAAATGATTGCAAAATGTATCAGGTGTATTATTGGTCATAGATTTAGTCCATCATATTCTGTCATTCTGCTTATTTGCTTGCAGAAATCACCCCTTATGTATGTATTTGATTATTCAGGTCCACAAAAAATGCCATTTGTTAAATGCAAGTTGTTAAAAGAGTAATGATATTATAATAAAGTGAGAGAAAGATGGCCAACAAGTTTGCTATTATTAGAAGCAGATATATTATTTTATCAACTATTGAAAAAAATATATATATATATATATCCATTTCAGATGAATTGGTCTTTACCATGCGTCATCGCGCACAGTTGTGCATCTTGTACATCTTTTGAAATATAATATATCTACTGTGGTATTATGGTTGTGGATATATCGTCCCATCACGTTGATGTGAATATTGAAGTTATACAGAATCATACATCGTTTTACACATAGTCGCGTCAATTGCAATAGATTCAACCGTAATTCTGTTGTAATAATTTTTTTTTTTTTTGCTTTATTGTAATTGGAGTTTTGCAATTGTGCGATTATAATAATTTTGAAAATAAGAATACAACCAGAAACTTCAATTGGCAAAATTTTATTGATCATTCATGGGGAGTCAAGACACGCATTTTGAAATGGATTATCTGAATATTTGAATTGAAAGGATATCGAGAACAAGGAAAAATTATATAAAAGGAATAACAATTCCACTGTTCGAAATGATTTCTGTTTATTATTCTTTTTTTTTTTTTTTTTTTTTTGTTTTGCCCATTATAACATTCGTATAAAATTAGTTTAAAATATTTAATTCCTTACAATGAAGACTAGTTCACTCGTTTCGTCTTTATTATTGGCACTCACACCAGTGTTGGCGGACAAATTCAAGGTCAAAACTACTATCGGTGATGTTGGGTACTTTTTTGAAGTTGCCGATAATACTAATGTCCTTCAGTTGAGCAGTGGTGGAGATGAATTCCAGCTTACCACTGATAATTATTTACAGGTAGTTGGTGATGATCTGAACGCAATTTTTCATTCCGATTCTGATCCAATGTTAAAAAATCTTGCTATTGATCAAAATAATCCTCCTCAATTTTCCTGGACATCGGATGGAAGCATCCTCACTTATTCAAATGATTTATATTATTGCGGTGATAATGCACCATTTGATATTACTACCGATACAGCTTCATATATTTTGGCTAATGAAGGTGCCTTATGTCATAAGGTTGTTGAACTTCAAGTAATTGTCGAAGGAGAAACACCAGTAAACACTGTTGATCCAACTAAAGAAATGGAAATCACCGGTAAGTTAGGTGGGTCTGATGTTACGTTCAACACAGATGGTAGCCGTATCATTGTGAATGATGGAGATCTTGCTTTGTTTATTATTGACGACAACAATTACTTGAAGGTTGGTGACAATAACTGGGTCAAGGTTCTGGATGGTGCATTGACACTTGTTGGAGCACAAGCAGAAGGAACTAATGGGTGGAGCTTGGAAGGAGACCAATTGAAAAACAGTGATGAATTTGTTAAATTTTTTGCATGTGATGTCGATGATAAGAAAGTTATCAAAATTGAAAACAATGGTTGTGAAAGTTTGGAACCTATTACAATTAAGAATTCTGATGAAACACCAGAAAACACCGTTGTTCCAACTGAACCAATGGAAATCACCGGTACGTTAGGTGAGTCTGATGTTACGTTCAACACAGATGGTAGCCGTATCATTGTGAATGGTGGAGATCTTGCTTTGTTTGTTATTGACGACAACAATTACTTGAAGGTTGGTGAGAAGTGGGTCAAGGTTCTCGACGGTGCATTGACACTTGTTGGAGCACAAGCAGAAGGAACTAATGGGTGGAGCTTGGAAGGAGACCAATTGAAAAACAGTGATGAATTTGTTAAATTTTTTGCATGTGATGTCGATGATAAGAAAGTTATCAAAATTGAAAACAATGGTTGTGAAAGTTTGGAACCTATTACAATTAAGAATTCTGATGAAACACCAGAAAACACCGTTGTTCCAACTGAACCAATGGAAATCACCGGTAAGTTAGGTGAGTCTGATGTTACGTTCAACACAGATGGTAGCCGTATCATTGTGAATGGTGGAGATCTTGCTTTGTTTGTTATTGACGACAACAATTACTTGAAGGTTGGTGACAATAACTGGGTCAAGGTTCTCGACGGTGCATTGACACTTGTTGGAGCACAAGCAGAAGGAACTAATGGGTGGAGCTTGGAAGGAGACCAATTGAAAAACAGTGATGAATTTGTTAAATTTTTTGCATGTGATGTCGATGATAAGAAAGTTATCAAAATTGAAAACAATGGTTGTGAAAGTTTGGAACCTATTACAATTAAGAATTCTGATGAAACACCAGAAAACACCGTTGTTCCAACTGAACCAATGGAAATCACCGGTAAGTTAGGTGAGTCTGATGTTACGTTCAACACAGATGGTAGCCGTATCATTGTGAATGGTGGAGATCTTGCTTTGTTTGTTATTGACGACAACAATTACTTGAAGGTTGGTGACAATAACTGGGTCAAGGTTCTCGACGGTGCATTGACACTTGTTGGAGCACAAGCAGAAGGGACTAATGGGTGGAGCTTGGAAGGAGACCAATTGAAAAACAGTGATGAATTTGTTAAATTTTTTGCATGTGATGTCGATGATAAGAAAGTTATCAAAATTGAAAACAATGGTTGTGAAAGTTTGGAACCTATTACAATTAAGAATTCTGATGAAACACCAGAAAACACCGTTGTTCCAACTGAACCAATGGAAATCACCGGTACGTTAGGTGGGTCTGATGTTACGTTCAACACAGATGGTAGCCGTATCATTGTGAATGGTGGAGATCTTGCTTTGTTTGTTATTGACGACAACAATTACTTGAAGGTTGGTGACAATAACTGGGTCAAGGTTCTGGATGGTGCATTGACACTTGTTGGAGCACAAGCAGAAGGAACTAATGGGTGGAGCTTGGAAGGAGACCAATTGAAAAACAGTGATGAATTTGTTAAATTTTTTGCATGTGATGTCGATGATAAGAAAGTTATCAAAATTGAAAACAATGGTTGTGAAAGTTTGGAACCTATTACAATTAAGAATTCTGATGAAACACCAGAAAACACCGTTGTTCCAACTGAACCAATGGAAATCACCGGTAAGTTAGGTGAGTCTGATGTTACGTTCAACACAGATGGTAACAGTATCATTGTGAATGGTGGAGATCTTGCTTTGTTTGTTATTGACGCCAACAATTACTTGAAGGTTGGTGACAATAACTGGGTCAAGGTTCTGGATGGTGCATTGACACTTGTTGGAGCACAAGCAGAAGGAACTAATGGGTGGAGCTTGGAAGGAGACCAATTGAAAAACAGTGATGAATTTGTTAAATTTTTTGCATGTGATGTCGATGATAAGAAAGTTATCAAAATTGAAAACAATGGTTGTGAAAGTTTGGAACCTATTACAATTAAGAATTCTGATGAAACACCAGAAAACACCGTTGTTCCAACTGAACCAATGGAAATCACCGGTAAGTTAGGTGAGTCTGATGTTACGTTCAACACAGATGGTAACAGTATCATTGTGAATGGTGGAGATCTTGCTTTGTTTATTATTGACGACAACAATTACTTGAAGGTTGGTGAGAAGTGGGTCAAGGTTCTCGACGGTGCATTGACACTTGTTGGAGCACAAGCAGAAGGAACTAATGGGTGGAGCTTGGAAGGAGACCAATTGAAAAACAGTGATGAATTTGTTAAATTTTTTGCATGTGATGTCGATGATAAGAAAGTTATCAAAATTGAAAACAATGGTTGTGAAAGTTTGGAACCTATTACAATTAAGAATTCTGATGAAACACCAGAAAACACCGTTGTTCCAACTGAACCAATGGAAATCACCGGTACGTTAGGTGGGTCTGATGTTACGTTCAACACAGATGGTAGCCGTATCATTGTGAATGGTGGAGATCTTGCTTTGTTTGTTATTGACGACAACAATTACTTGAAGGTTGGTGAGAAGTGGGTCAAGGTTCTCGACGGTGCATTGACACTTGTTGGAACACAAGCAGAAGGAACTAATGGGTGGAGCTTGGAAGGAGACCAATTGAAAAAAGATGGCCAATTGGTTAAATTTTCTGCATGTGGTGCTGATGATGATGTAGTGAAAGTTGTCAATATTGGAGAAACTGACTGTGAAAGTTTGGAATCTATTACAATTAAGAATTCTGATGATCCATCACCATCAGAAACAAGTGAAATTTCGGAATCCAGTGAAGCTCCAGAAACAAGTGAAGTTCCAGAATCCAGTGAAGCTCCAGAAACAAGTGAAGCTCCAGAATCCAGTGAAGCTCCAGAAACAAGTGAAGCTCCAGAATCCAGTGAAGCTCCAGAATCCAGTGAAGCTCCAGAAACAAGTGAAGCTCCAGAATCCAGTGAAGCTCCAGAAACAAGTGAAGCTACAGAAACAAGTGAAGCTCCAGAATCCAGTGAAGCTCCAGAAACAAGTGAAGGTCCAGAAACAAGTGAAGCTACAGAAACAAGTGAAGGTCCAGAAACAAGTGAAGCTCCAGAATCCAGTGAAGCTACAGAAACAAGTGAAGGTCCAGAAACAAGTGAAATTTCGGAATCCAGTGAAGCTCCAGAATCCAGTGAAATCCGAACAGAAACAGTTGCTCCAGGTTCTGGTTCCGAATTAAGTACCACTACAGAACAAACAACCATTACTGAAACTGCTACCGTTCCTGGTGTTATAACAACTACCATATGTGATAGTGAAAGTAGTTGTTCCGTGGTAACAACCACTATTGAACCAGTATTTACCACAATTACCGAAACAGAGTGCGAAAGTCTGAGTGTTTGCTCTCTTGTCATCAGAACTGTGGAAGTGATTTTGACTACTGTAACAGATGAAGAGATTGTTACTATTACTGATTGTGATGAAGAAACAACTTGTGAAACCAGGGAAACAACCCGTTCTACTGTTTATACAACATATTGTCCAGTTGCTGTTACTACGACTGAAGTTGAGACCTGTATTACTGATTTGACAGTTACGATTACTATATGTGACGAAGAATCTATTTGTGAAGAGTACACTACCGTTGTTGAAGATACCGAGGTCACTACAACCTTGACTACTTACTTTGTGATCACCAAGTTTATTAGTGGTGTTGAACAAATTATCACTGTACCACTGGTTGAATCAGTTGCTACAAATGTCCCAAATGTTCCAGAAGGAATTGAACCAGAAGTACCTGAAATTGCAACGAATGTTGAAAATAGTGGTAATACCTTAAAAACTAGTTCTATCGGCGCATTTGTTAGTGCCTTAGTATTTTTATTTCCTTTGATTATGTGATTCAGTATTATTACAAGATTGGTTTTAATTCGGTCTAGTTTACTTTAATTATTATTATTATTATTATTTCTTATTATGTTTAGTTTTCTGTTTCTTCAATCATGCTTGATGCAAATGATTAGGATTTTATTTTTGATTCGGTTATGGTCTTCCAACAGAGGAGGAATTTTTTCTTGATTTCCTGCTATTTCTTATACATTTAATTTTCAAATGTAGTTTACATTATTTTTTTTTCGTTACCATTTGTTGTGTATTACTTTTATATACTAATCTGGTTTAATATTTAGTTAATTTGTTAATATAAAGAGTCACAAGTTTTTATAAGTGCAAATTTCTTTGAGAGATTATTAATCTATACTTTTGTTGCCATTCTGAACCGGCCATGTGTTTGTTTGATAAGTTTGTAAAAAAAAAAAATAAAAAATACTGAAATACTTCTTAGTTGGTATACAATCAGAAAAGTTTTATTGTTGCATCAAAGATTGGTTGTATTTTTGATTTCGTCTCAAGTTTTAAAATTTTTGCAACTGTTTCAACAAGAAATCTGGAGACTAAGAAACGAAACTAGTGCAAAGAAATTATCAACTTAGAATCATTATGATTAAATATACACCAGAAGAAACTTACCATTAGTATGTATTTATTCACTTTCTAATTCCAATGCATTTAATAACTTTACTTTTAACTTATTAGAAAAACAAATAATTCCGTTGGGATGCAATGAAATATTGGTGCTGCTATATGCTACAGTATCGATCAGGTCGCAAAATAAAAAAAAAACATCCACAAGCCGAATTACATGACCACCTCGTATGATGCGGCGTTTTATTCTGTCATGTACAAGATTATTATACCAATCAGTGTCATCAGTATAATAAATGTCATGTTTATAAATTAAGTAGTTGTGATTTCTATTTCTGGTTAGTGTGCATGTTTTGAATTGCTTCGGCCGGGAATAAAAAAATGGTTAAGACAAATGTGGCATGAAATGGGGCCCCAAACAAAAATTGTCCACATGCAAATCCTTGGATATGATAAGAAAATAAAAGTGGGAGGGGGGAGTGTAATGCGTGGAATAAAATGGTTAAGCGAAATAGAAGCGTGCGAAAGAATTTCGGTCTAGAGGTGGAGGAGCAGGAGCAGGAGCAGGAGCAGGAGCAGGAGCAGGAGCAGGAGCAGGAGCAGGAGCAGGAGGTGGTGGTAGTGGTGGTAGTGGTGATGATGATGGCATGCAGGAGCAAGTACTGTCGCACACTTCCCCAGCATTGACAAGAATACTGGGCAATCGAAGTAAGTGCGCCATCGGTGTGACCTACACGCACCCGTCCAATATGGGGCACGTGTCACGGATGAACACCACCGATTTCCCTCACTGAAATGAGTAACCCATAAGTGAGATTGGAACAGAGACACGACCATGTAACCAATTCGGCTCACTTACGGGTACATTTAAGAATTATTGTGTGACAAACTTTTATATAGAATTATATATTCTTTAGGCTTAATATAGGGAACGAAACGAACTACAAGAAGAGACGATTAAGAAGGTTCCTAACACGTAGGTGTATGCCTTAAAGGAAACCCTATCTCACACCAATCATTAGAACTGAGTATTAGGCATTATGGACATTGGAGTATACCTTGAAGAAACCGTATCCTTTATTAATATTTAATTGAACTGCTATGCTAATGTCTTATATTAGTTAGCTGCATGACAAGTACCTATGGGGGTATCAAATATAAGAAAATATATTGCACACAGATTGAGGTAAAAAAAATGTCGCACATGCAGAAGATGTCGTAGATTGTGATAAAGTAAATGCAAAAGAGAATGGGAAAGAGAGAACAAAGAACAAAAATTGTAAATGAGTTCTCTCTCTCTCTCTCTCTCTGTAATACTGTAATTCCAGCCTCCACCTCCTCCTCTTCACATTTCCACACATTGGAAAACTAAAAAGTACAAATTACAAAAAAAAAAAAAAAAAAAAAAAAAAAAATTTTGTTGAAACTTAAATGTCTGTATAACGTCTGCAGCAACAAGGAAAGATTTTACACAGTATCAACAACGACAAGAACAACTCAACCAAAACAATTTTACCCAATATTTATTACCATCAGTCTTCGATATACAGAAGAAGAAAAACTATTATTATCTTTGCTATCTAGTCACTGGAACCGTTGATATTTGGGATACTGTATTCCAACTTCTGCAAATATTGCTCACTCTCTTTCACCAACATAGAATTCAGAAAGTGGAAGAACAACAATAGTTTATCTAATAAGTATTTACCATAAAAGATACATTCAGCATATTGGACTTTGAATATCCTTTATATTCCTTATAATTTATTCCATTGGCGTCATTCAACCGACTTCTTATCTTCATTATCTTGTTTGTTTGATAAATACAGATGTCACAAGAGAACCATAGTCTCTGGGACACAAGTCTACTACAGGACACTCTGCCTACAGTTTATCATATAGTTTCAACAACAACCGACGTGCTAATATCATCATCATCATCATCATCATCATCATCATCATCTATTTCGCCATTGCTATCTACATTAGCTTCCTTGCCCTCAAACACTGCCAATATTCCCAAGGCAGTCAGTACAATATCATCTATTCTTTCCACTAGTACTGAGTCCATTTTCAAAGGTTTATTTTCCGAATCTGTGCTATCCAACCTTATAAAACGAGTAGAAGAATCAGTAATTGACCCGGCAATCAATCAACTCCTTAAATTTACCAATCATGAGGCATTTGTTCAAAGAGTTGTTGCGATTGCATCATCGTGTGGTTCGATAGCAGCTGTTCTAATAGCCATGTACTTTTTATTTGCTATCGACCCAAAAAGAGCTGTATTTCGTCATCAGTTGATTTTCTTTTTACTTTCTTTTGACTTGTTGAAGGCCGGTATCTTGTTATTGTACCCCACCAGAGTTTTGGCACACTCATCTGCATATTACAATAATAATTTTTGTCAGGTTGTTGGATTTTTCACAGCCACAGCAATTGAAGGGGCCGACCTTGCCATCTTTGCATTTGCCCTACATACCTTTCTTTTGATTTTTAAACCTTCGTTAAATTCGAAAGTTAAAAACACAAACCGTGTTGAAGGTGGCCTTTATAAATTCCGATTTTATGTTTATTCTTTATCATTTTTTGTACCGTTGGTTATTGCAAGTCTAGCATTCATCAATAATCCAGGGTATGAATCATTAGTTTGTTGGTGTTATTTGCCTATGCGTCCAGTTTGGGCTAGATTGGTTTTGAGTTGGGTGCCTCGATACTGTATTGTTGTGGCAATTTTTGTCATTTATGGGTTGATTTACATTCATGTGATTAGCGAGTTCAAAACTTTGGGCGGTGTATTCAGTAGTGTTGGATCAAATCTTCACAACCAACTGCAACTGTATCATGAACCAGAAAACCCTACATTTTTTTCTTCTTTAAGATATTTTTTCCATTCTGTTAAAAATTCTTTATTTCCTGATATGAATATTTGTAAGAAAGATTTACACCCAATAGGGCTGCACCATATTCAAGATCACCAGGGTGAATCACAGGGGCATCATCAACAACAGCAACACAAACAATTACAAAAACGACAACGTAATAACGATTCCGATCGAAGCTCAGACGATGATGATGATTCCGAAGAATTGGCAGAAGCTTTAGAGCCAGAGTCCGTAGATTATCAAGATGTGGAGAATCAAAAGGAATCAGGAGCTTTTACAATAACGAGGAAATTCAACAGGCTAATTTGGAAAGTTTCAGACGACGTCAAAGAATCATCCAGAAACAAATGAAGTCTATTTTTATTTACCCCTTCGCTTATTGTTTTGTTTGGTTGTTTCCGTTTATTTTACAGGCTACACAATTTAATTATGAACTTAAACATCACCCAGTTTATTGGTTGAATGTATTGGGTGCATTTATGCAACCATTCAACGGATTTGTTGATGCAATGGTTTTCTTTTACCGTGAGAGGCCATGGAAGAATACAACCATGAGAAATTTTGAGAAAGAACACCACCAGAGAGTGGATACTATCATCATGAATAATTTACAACAACGTAAGTATAGTGAAGGTGGAGAGTCAAGTCATAGTATGGCTGCAACTAGTGCCCGTATTGCTAAGAACTCGTTAAGTGCTAGTTCAGGATTGGTAGATATTGAACAATATTCACGTTGGAGACGGTTTATGGATAAGTTCAACTTGCCATTTTACGAATTGCCTACACCAAAGAACATTGCCAAATTTCAAAAAAAATATATTGACAAAAAGTTAAATAAGTCACCTCGAGCATTGGAAGAGGACGCCAATAGGCAACTCGATTTGTCGATTCCACAAAATTTAACAGAAAAGTATAGAACGTCTTCCGGTGACGAAAACAATCCTTTTGGAACTAGTGCTGGCACTAGTTATGATACAATGGGATTACAAAATGTGCATGATTTTTCAGACATACTCAATGATAATACCAGTGGTATTGCGCCACTTGAAACGAGCGACATTCCTGGATTCAAACCAAATTTTGGAAAGTTTGGTTTTAGCAGAAGGTCATCAACAGCAATAGGAGGAGGATCAAGCCGAAAAAGTAGTGGTACGCTTCTTGGATTTAACAGAAGTAGAGCTTCTGTTATTGACTCTCCTGATCCTGTTGCATTAAAAACTTTCTCTGTAAGGAGAAGCTCAAGTTTTGTTGTGGGAACCAGCTCAAACTTAAGTACCCCTCAACGACCTGTGCACTCATCAACGTCCAGCACTTTTTCACCAATGGGCGATAAAGATGATACTTCTCCACTCGGTGGTGAAATAATTGACGATGAGGATGCTGAATTGGATTTCTTGGAATTCTTAAAGAAAGGTCCACAAGCTTAGGTAGTTGACGATGCGCAACAAACAAGACTATGGTATAGAATATGTATTTTATATGTATTCATCAACAGCTTCAGTTGTTACCTCAAAAGTATAGTAATTGATATATGTCAATATAAAATGCTATTTTTTTATTTATTAAGTTATTATGAAATATTGTATATAATTAATTTATATGGTTAATTAACAATAGGTTATTCCTAAAAGTTGACCGATTTAACATTTGCTAAATGAATAGAGGTTTATGAGAAGACTTTTGCGCGGGGATGGTGGTAACTTTCTGCCCATTGCTTGTAGGGGAACTCCACAAAAACTTCTTCCCCTCCCTCTTTCTTTTTCTATTTCTATCTCTCTCTATCCTTATCAGTGTATCACGTTTCTCCACATTTTCCCGATTTTACATATAAAATGAGAGACAAAAAAAAAAAAAAAAAGAACCAGTAAAAAATACAGGTACTTGGCTAACTTTAGCATCATAATAAGTAAAAAGTTTATAACTATAGCTATTAGTCACCCATCTAGTTATGAAACAATTATTTGATCTACCAGAGGAGTTGGTTAATATTGTTTTAAACCATTTACCCAAAGAGACATTATCTAATTTATCAACTATCCCCGTCTTCCATACACTTATTATCAATTATCTATACCCAATTTGTATAATTACTGATCAACAGCAACGCTCAGATATTAAAAATTGTAGAGTGTTCAAAAAACTATCGGGCTTTATAAAGTATCTGCAAAATTATGGATATTTCCCCAGGAGATTAATAATTTATGATTATAAAGAAGGAGACGAGTTTTTATTGAGTAGATTAACATATTGCCCACAAATTGAATTACATAAACATGTTACACGAAATAGGAACTTATTAAACAATAAAAATGTGTATCGATTGGTTCTTTCAGAAGCGTATCAAGTGGGAAAAATACCCAGAAATATTAAAGAGTTGAAAATCCCACACAATTTGATTTACCTAGTTACGAATGATTTATGCAAAGTAGAGATTGGAAATGTCGATTTGGCACTGATAAGAAATATGAACAGTCAAAAATTATACGACTTGACCTTATTTCATTTTACATTTAATCCAAAGGTGAAATTTCCTGTCAATTTAACAGAGTTAACGATGATTGAAGGTCAAGAAACAATGACGATACTAGATATACAGAATGTGTTAGCATTAAGAGTTTTTAACTATAAAGGTAACTTGAATATCAATAGATTTCTAAAATTTGAAAACTTGAAATTTCCTAAGGAGATAAATAAAATTTCTTTGAATTGTGTTAATCTATCGGACTTGAAAGGAATCGAAGAACTTTTAGACTTATCCTTATTGGAAATTATTGATTGCCCTCAGTTATTATCATTCTTCAGAACTAAATTTCCAAGTAACTTAAAGAAAATAATTTTTAAGTTTGAGTCGATTATTCCAAACTTGACATTTTTCCAAAACCAGCTTGTGAACAACTTTTCTACTGCCGACCTAATAGAAGAACCCAATGGCTTAGTATTTTTACGAATAGATGATAATTTCCAATTGCCAAATAACTTGAAAGTTTTCATACTAGAAAATATCCCATTTGTTAAAATACACCGGTTATCGAGTTTGCCTTGTTTAAATGAGTTAATAATTAAAAGTATTCCCGGATTTGTGAACAATAGGTTATATATTGAGTTACCCAACTCCTTAATTCGACTTACATTGAATAATGTAATGCTTGAATCAATAGAGGGAGTCATATTTCCGGAGAAGTTGACATATTTGGATTTGGCAAGAAACCAATTACCGGAAATCGGCCGTCGAACAAACTTGAAGCATTTGCAATACTTGGAAGAGTTGAATCTAATGAGAAATAGGTTTGATAAATTTGTTTCCGGAAATGAAATCCCTAGTTGTTTAAAGGTTTTGGTATTACAAAGCAATCTAATTAATCATTTTGACTTGGAACCTGATATCGAGTTATGGAAATTAAGTTTAATGCTTATTGAAGATGTTAGGTGTAATGTCAATGTTATTAAACTTCCAGATAGATTACGGCACTTGCAAATGTCACTTCAAGTGAATCAATTGTCGGGCAATTTCCTGCTACCTTTAAGTTTAGAAACTTTACAGATTCACCATCCATACTATGGGAAAATACCAACGACAATACACTTCTTCAATCACATACAATACTTGCCATTAACTGAATTAACATTGCTCAATTTAGTATTTGTCAAAGGTTGCCAAATTAAAATTCCTATGTGTGTCGAGAAGCTTAGAGTTTCGGGTGCTTTCACTCAAAGTGTAATCAACAGTTTTAATATTTCTAATTGTCGACGTCTAACTTACTGTAGTTTAACAGGGGGAACGGTAAAACATTTCAACTTGAATTGTTTGCCCAAGCTGTCAATATATCATCTAGAATTGAAAAATATGAAATTGAAATACATCACAGGAGATTTCAATCAATTTAAAAATTTAAAAATTCTCAATCTCGAACAAAATCAAATCATTTCGGTACTTAACTTACCAAGTTCAATTAGTGAGTTGATTTTAAATAAGAATGAATTGAATGACTTATCAAATTTAAATGATTTGGAGAATTGTCGATATTTGAGTAAGATTTATTTGGAAATGAATCCAAATTTAGATTCAAGAGTGATTTTTAAAATAGCAAAGTTGTTGATGAAAATACTGGAGAACTTTGTTGGTATTTATCTATCCCTGAATTTAATTTTTAGTTCGAATGTTTTCTTAGACAATTATGACGTTTATGGTAAAATTATCGTAAATACTGATTTTTTAAAATGAATATACATTAATGATAACTGCCATATGTACCGGTAAGTATGTGATACATCACGTGTAATATTTATAAGCAAGCCACACAGAATAAGCAATTAGCAATACAGTACACTCTCGTCATGTATAAGTGTCTGAGCATTTCCCCAAGGATAATTATCAACCCATCAGCCAAAGGGTTACCCTTAAATAGTTGATTGTGGTACCATCCATCAAACCTATCAATTAATACAACTAATGCCACATATATGCTGTATATCATTTTATCTTCTATTATGCTAGTTTTCATAGAATCTTATATAGATAATTACATGATCATTTCATATTGCATTAACTACAGATCATTGTTATCATTCATTTATGGATGATCTAATGGTCGTGTAACATAACTTCAATAAGTTGTCATCATTATTCTATTTGGTTTTTAGGAACTACTAGAAATATTTTGTCGATCCTGATATATAGTAAAGACTGTATATTATACTGTATACTATATATACTGTATAAAAAAAATAAAGCAAGGAAAGAAAAAAAAAGAAGAAGAACATTAAGTGATTTACAAAGATCAGGTTGAGAAAACATTCCCTAGTTTTTCATTTCTTTCTGAAGTATACAATATTTGCTTAAGACTTTGATTTATACTACATTTGTTGTTGTGTTTTTCCTTTTTTTTTTTTTTTTTTTTCCTTTTCTTATGTTTCATGTAATACTACTACGAAGAATTTCATACAACAGTTCATATCATTTTGGTTTTTGATTTTTCGTTTTTCAATTTGTTTTACATATATTTATTAAAATCAATCTGGATAGTTTGTTTATTATTTATTCTAAATAATATTACTTCATCTAGTTTTGACATTTAGGAAGTACGACAACCATGGTACTTCAGGAACTATCACCAGAGCCAACAAATCTTCCTGACTCACTTATGTCACCTAAAAGAAATCCCTTTGAATCTCCGAATCAAAATCCAATCACATCAGTTTCAAAGGATAACATTTTGTCACCGACTTCTACACAATATCTAGATAATGCAACAACGAATTATTCACCTGAAACATCGAATTCAGGATACCCCCAATCCCCGATTACTTTAACTGGCCTGCCTGAACCTGAGAATAAACAAAACAGAAAGAATAATGAAAAATATATTGAGGCAGATGCTGGTGATGGTACTAAAGCACATGAACAATATCTTAATGGTGTTCCACTCTTTTTGACCCTTGCATCTTGTATTGTATCATTATTTCTTGTTGCACTAGATCAAACAGTCGTATCTACAATTTTAACTAAAGTGGGTGATAAGTTTAAAGCGTTTGAAAAAATTGGATGGTTAACATCCGGGTTCATGTTACCCATGGCATGCTTAGTACCATCATATGGGAATATAAGTATTGCCTTTGGAAGAAAATGGACTTTGGTTGCAGGAATAATTATATTTGAAATAGGTTCATTAGTTTGCGGTGTGAGTAATTCAATGAGTTTATTAATCGGAGGAAGAGTTATTCAAGGTATTGGTGGTGGAGCAATTCAGGCCATAGTTATGGTTATTTTAACTGAAGTGGTTCCAATGAGCAAACGTTCCTTGGTGTTTGCTTCAATTTCAGTAGTTTATTCAACTTCTAGTGTTTTGGGACCCATAATAGGTGGTGGGTTAGAAAAAATCAGTTGGAGATGGTGTTTTTATATAAACCTACCTATTGGAGGAGTTGCATTGGCTGTGTTGATGCTTGGGTTTCATCCTCCTAAAACAAAAGGTAATATTAAAGAAAAGTTGTCACAAATTGATTTTATTGGATTTATTTTATTGACTTCTGGTTTGGTTATATTGTTATTGGCATTAACATTTGGTGGGGTAAATTATCCTTGGGATTCGGGCTCTATCATTGCTTTATTCACTGTTGGTTCAGTGTTATTGCTTTTATTTATTATTTGGAATTTTAAATATTCGGAGCATCCAATCATCTTGGTGGAATTTTTAAAGAACTGGCGAGTAATGATGGCTTGTTTGGCTGGGATGTTTAATTATGCATTTTTCATAAGTAATTTAACTTATTTGGCAGTATACTTTCAAGTTATTTTCAACCATGGTAGTTTACAATCTGGTATTGATTTATTACCATTGGTTATTTCTGTCACTTTGGCTTCCATGGCCAATAGTTTTTTCATAGACTTTACCAAAAATGTCAAACTTACAATGATTGTATCAGGAGTATTATCCCCATTAGGAACTGGGTTACTTTTACTATTTAATACTGATAATAATATTGGTCTACATATTGGTGTGTTAATAGTGAGTGGTATTTCTATTGGATTACAGTTTCAAAGTTCTTTGTTATCAGCTCAATTAGCAGTGCCTAAAGATATCCCAGGTGCAACAATCTTGGTTACAGTTTTTCTGGATTTTTTGAAGAATATTGCATCAACTATTGCTGTTACTTTATCGCAATTGTTATATCAAACAACTGGTCAAAATTATATTAATAACTTGTTAAAAAATTTATCCAAGGATTCTGAGGTGTATAATGATTTGAAGCACTATACGGCATCATCATTAATTTCCAATCCTGAATTAGTACAAAACTTACCCGCCAACACTAGAGATTTGATATTGGAACAGCTTATGAAAGGATTAAAAAATGTCTTTTATTTGGGATTAGCATTTGCAATATTGTGTTTCTTTACTTCAATATTTACAACAAACCAAAAAATTCCTAAATCTTCTGAAATTAAAACAAAAGACAAGGACGACAGTGAAGAGACTGAGGGGGTAGAAAAGTAAAAGTATATAAAAGATTTTCTAGTTTTTTAATTTTCTATTTATTATTAATACATATTAATCTATAAAAAAAAAAAAAAGAAAGAAATCAGTGATAGTTTTACTTAAGATTCTTGTTTAACTCTGACATATATCTCTTAACAATATTTCTTAAATTTCCTAACTTAAGCTCCACCTCACTGGTTTCTTTAGCAAACTTGTCTTCTAATTCTGTATTTTCTTGTTGCACTTTTAGGATCTGATCCATGATTCGTTTATGATCATCGTTGTGTTTTTCCTTTTCTGCTAATATTTTATCATACTTTTGTTTGACTTCTTCTAATCTCAATTTTACAGCAGACTCCTTTTTATCTGCTTGATTTATTAAATCTTGATGTTTTTTATTCAGTTTATTTAATTGATTTTGAACAATAAGAATTTGTCCTGCTAGTTCCATTTGTTTTCTATTCAATTCATCAAGGGTATCTTGATTGTCTCTTAATATCTTTAATTCGATCAGCTCCTTTTCTATATTTTTAATAACATCTTCAGCTAATTTTAACAAATCTTTTAAAGAGATTTCATTGACTTGTATGGAATCAATAGTAATACCCATATTTTGATAACTTTTTTCCAAATTCTTTTGATTAGTTTGCATGTTATTTAAATCGGTATTCAAGTCTTGTATTATCTTTTCTAACACTGATAAGTCGGCCTCTGAATATTTTGTCAAGTTTTCCACTGATTCTTGAGTTTCATTGTAAAGATAATTCAAATCATACAATTTCTGCGCTAATGAACTCTTTTCTTGCTTGTAATCATCATGTTCTTTAGTTAATTTCTCTTGGACGGTTTTCAATTCTCTTAACTTGTTTTCTAATTTACGATTATAGGAATTGACGTATTGTAGGTTAGCACGCTTATCCCCACTCTCGTAATCAATTTCCAATTTCTCCTTCGTTTCACTAATTCTTTTCAAAATACTGGCATTTTCTTCTTGAATAGACCTCACTTTTCAGCAGTTGCTTCTGCATCTTTGGCTAACTCTTCCATTCCAATAGATTGGTCTTCTCTGAATCGAATATAGTTAATAACAGCGCTCAATATTCTTCTTGTTCGAAAGCCATCCGGTTTGCCTAAATCCATCAATGTGAAATCATTGATCCCACACGCGTATAAAAATCTCGATAAATATTTGAGAAGTAAAGTTATTGGTAAAGCAGGGTATATATCTCCAGTCTTTTCATCACTTTCTGGAGATTCATTTTCTTGTTGGTTTCCTTCATCATGATCTTCGCTATTTCTATTAGATGGTTCACTCTCTGATTGACCTAATTGTGACATTTTTCTAGCTTTTTCTCTTATCACGCCAAATTTTATCCCCATAAATGTGTCAATGAAATCTTCATATAATTTGGTAACAAAATCAGGTGTTGGTTTGATGATTAATTCCTGCGTCACTTGGAACCCACATTCCTCAAGACAAACTGTAATCTCGGTTGCATCTAATAGTGGAAATAAATCTTTACGAAGTCTTAATTGACGAGTCCCGTTGGTTATATCATTAATAATACTAAGTCGAGACATAGTTCAGTTGTATTAAGCTTTGAATATTGCGTTGTTTTCCTATTATTTTGTTGTTGTGGGTTTTGTTTTGATTTGTTTTTTTTTTTTTCTTGGTTTTATATGGAGAAATAAAAATCCATCCAAGCTCGCGCCAAATGGGTGCATCAATATAATTATTTCATCACCAGATATTGCTTTCATTACTACATATACAACTATTTAAATACCTACCGTTAAACTCTTTCAGCAGCCCAAATAGCACCACGACAGACCAATTTGATGGCTTCAGTGATAACTAAATAAGGAACAGCCTTTTCGGCGTCATGATGAAGAGCAGTATCCAAATGCTCCAATTCATCATCTCTAAATTGACTAATTTGATTTTTCAAACTTTCCAATTCTTCACTTGTTCTTGCCTTTTTATCAACTTCTTTCAATTCTACCTCTTTTCCAGTATTTTTGTCGTATAATGGAACATTATATTGATTCATAAACACTCTTAATTGTTGATTATAATGACCACCAATAACAGTCTCAACAGCAACAGTACATGCCATGGCCGCTTCTTTACCAATTAAAGCAGTTCCAACACCCATACCAACAGCACCCACCTTCCATAATGGGGTTAATAAACTTGGTCTCACTCTACGTCTTGTTTGTAATCTATTGAATGTGTTATGATGATGAATTTCTTGTTCCCACATATGTTTCAAAACGGGTTTTAAATGTGGATATTTGTTAGCTAAAACAAAGTATTGTCCCATATAAATATAATTAGCTCCTAATTCACCAGCTTGGTCTACTCTAATCACTCTGTCCAAGTATGCTTTTTGAGCCTCGGAAAGGGGTCCGTAGGTTAATTCATCTCTTTGCTTTTTGCTACTGCTCGTGGTCGTTTTGGTGGTTTGAGCAAATACTGAAGACGTGGTTGAAAATTGTCTTATTGATCTCACTAATGTAATTCTTGATATCATTTTAGACAATGACATATATATATATATATATATATATATATTTGTTGGATTAACAAAATACGGGTTTATGATTGGTAAGAGTAAATTAATGGATTTTGAAATTTCCGCACCAAATAGAACAGACTGAAGCCGAGAACATGAAAAAACGAAAAAGAAGAAAGAAAAAAAAAATAAGGTGATAATTGGGGCTACTGTAGAAACATTTTGCGTCGTATACAAGTAAGTAAAAAAAAAAAAACAAAGAATCAATCGAAACTCCTAATTTGATATACCAACAAGAAAAGCGGGCTACAAGGTAATTTTTTTTTTGTTTGTTTTAAAGAACTTATGTTTGGAATTTTTTAGTCGTTTGATCTAAATGAGCTGATAATTTTAAGCATACTAATTCCAATTTCAAAGGGAATCTCTTGTGTATCTCTTGAATTGGTAACGGGTTTAAATTCATTAGCGGGTACTTTCAAGTGTTGAAAAAATTTATTAGGAACATCTTTAATCAATAACCATTCTACTGGAAAGATACCTTTCCATCTTGTTTGCTCACACCAAATGTCCAGACTAGCAGTAAAATCAATGGCACTCTTCATTTCAGCTATTCCACAAAATTTACCCAGAGAATTTACCAGAAAAAATAAGAAAATCTTTCCATCAACATTTGGATTGCCAGTTTTAGCCAATTCATTATAAGCTTTATCTAACCTTTTGTTACCCAATTCCGTAGATGTCCAAATGTTATGAACAAATGAGGCATTAACATCAAGTATGTTGTACGATTTAATGACGAAAAACTTGGAAGTTCTTGGAACAGTAAATATTGCCCCGGTGTAAGTTCTGAAGGTAAGACAATTGGCTGGTGCAGTGACCGACAACGATGATGAAATTAATGGGCCAGGTGGAGAAATAATAACACCAGCAGCTGAAGAAGATGACGAGGACAGTTTTGTAGTTGTCAAATTTGGACTGGTAACAGGTAACATATACTGGGCAGAAGAAATTGGGATTGGGGAGGCCAACGAATGTTCATAACCAGAATCTTTTTCACACGAAAATCCATACAGATCAGAAGGACAAGAAATCGAAAACATATTAGCACCAGCACCACCAGCTACAGCATTATTGGACTGACTATTGCTTAATCTAAAATTGCTGAATGAATTAACATTTTTTTTGTGGGTTGCAAGGTAGTCGTTTGACCAAATGTTAGTTCTAAAGATCAATGGTAAATCATCAATTTCTGATTCAATTGACTGGACTTTGTTTATAGATCTTGGGGTACAATATTTAAGAGACTGAGATTGAGAATGAGAACTGAATGTAGCGGTACCATACGATGAAGATGTTGTAGAAATGTCATCTAATGAAGGAATAAAATAGTTTTCACAATTGTTCTTAATATCAGTGTCATTCTGTCCAGTATTACCTTCTTCATCATGGGTGAAAGTCTTAGTGTTAGCAATAGCAAAATTAATCGAAGTATCAGATATATCAAACATTAAAGAAAAGGAATTAAAAGGTTGTTGATATGATAAATAAAAAAATTTGTAACCAGCACTTGTTAGTAAATAATAAGACAAACAAGGAGTGAAATATTAAAAAGATTTCTGTCTTGGATTCCTCTTAGATATTTATACTTTCTTTACTAGCTGCTGATATAATATTAGACAGACTATTTGTTGTATTTTTTTTTTTGTTGTTGTTGTTTTGTTTTAAAAAAATAACAAGAAGGGGGGGGGGTGGATGAGGTAAAAGGGGGGGGGAGCTTATACTAATACCAAATACAATTATCAAGAGTATAAAACCCTTAATTTGAGTGATACCTTTTAAGTTTTCTTTGTTTGTTTTTAATCTGAAATGATATCTATTACGTGGAGATTAAAAGTAATTCAAGTGTTGATTGGATAATCAGGGTTACAGACTCAAGAGTCACAACACCATTCACAAAGAAGATCAATGATGATAAAAACAAAATAGAAATAAAATAAACAACTGACAATTAAGTGGTTTTCTTTTTGTGGAAAGATCTATCTTTATTTGACCACGATATCTTTGAATGTTGCACCAAATTAATAGTATTGAAAAAATTGCAACAAGTTCAAAATATGTAAATGTGGTTGTCGAATTGTGGAGAAATAAGAATGAACAAGGAGGAGGAGGAGAATAAGGGAGAAGGAGACAACAGTGAAAAGATTAAAGATAAAGAGTGTATTAAAGAATATTTTAGGTGGAGAGAGAAAGAAAAACACAAACAAATTATGAAGTTGTATATTACCCCCTCCAATGGGATAACCTTGGATATTGTCGTGTGTGTGTAGGTGTGTGTGTGTGTGTATAATTTTTTTTTGGAGAGGGTGGTTAGATATTTGACACTGTGTATGCTTTTTTTTTTTTTTTTGTTTTTTGCAACCATAAAAACTGTAAAACCAAAGAACCGAGAAATTGTGCACACTTTACAGGTTAGATCATGAGATAAAGAAACAAGAAGAAGAAGAAAAAAAAAAAAAAAAAGAAAAAAAAGAAAACCATCGAAGCTACAAAACTGTAGTAAATAGTTCCAACTTATAAAGAGACACTACATAACTATAATACACCAACTTTTGGGTTTCATTTTATAAGCTATGGCATACATGATTAAACAAGTAGATGATGATTTTTTTAAATCCAAGTTAGAAGATGAAAAAAAAAACTCGACCACTAGGCTTCCCAAAATATTTAACAAGAAACCATCAAACTATAGTAATGTCAAACTACCTAAATTCAAACCATGGATCCTGCAACAAATTAGTAAGCACTTACCAGATGATGATATAGCAATTGATTATATTTATGAATTATTACAAAATTATGATGGTGTGGACACAGATGATGGATGCCCTGATATCTTTGGTATCTATCATCAAGTGACTGATTTTTTGGGAGAAGAAGATTCAGTTAAATTTTGTAAACAACTATGGAAATTAATAATAGAGGCTTCAAATGATAAGACAGGAATTCCTAAAGAACTTCAAGAAAAGCAATCTCCAAAAATAATTTCCCCGGAGGAATCTAGACCAAGGAAGAAGACTAATTACAACAGAACAACTTCAACTTCAAGTACAAGTACAAATTCAGGTTCAAATTCAGGTGATGGTTCAAGCACTAGACGTTTAGAGAAGGTTCATTCTTTGCATCCAAGGAGAGAATATGAACATAGATATGGAGCTGGAAGAGATTATGAACATCATTATCTGTCTCGGTCCGCACGTGATCGAGATGAATCAGAATATAGACTGAATAGAAGTAAAGATCTGTATAGACGAAGATAATCAATTATTGTATACTTTTTGAATCTATTAAACCTTATTTGGTATTAATACATTATTGAAGCTTTTGATATTGACAGTTAGATAATTAATGAATTATGTTCTTATAGGGTCATGGAATGGAGGTGAGTTGAAAGAAAGTCGTGTGCATACCATACATATTGGTGTTTTTTTTTTTTTTTTTTTTCTAATTAAATGTGTTGAACGAATTTTTAGGGAGAACAAATGTGAAAGACAACGAACTTCGATTAAAAGAAAAAAAAAAAATTCCCCCCATTCCTACTGACACAACTTTCATCAACTACAGTTACAGAAAAGAAAAAAAGAAGCTAATAACAGTATCATTCCTGGTTCTTTAATTGTTTATTTTTATATTTTGCAGGATTCTTAGTCTATTACATCTATTTAGAATACTATAATGTCCGATCAAAATCAAGGACAAATTGATCAATCACAGCAAGGTGGTGGTGACTCCCAACACCATCATCACCATCATCATCACCACCATCATTCACAGTCACAGTCACAGCCCCAACAGCCTATTCCTATGGAACCAAATGTGAATCCTGCCAATAGAATTGGTAGATATCAAATAATAAAAACTTTGGGTGAAGGTTCCTTTGGGAAAGTCAAATTGGCGCAACATTTGGGAACAGGACAGAAAGTAGCTTTGAAAATCATCAACCGTAAAACATTAGCCAAATCAGACATGCAAGGTCGTGTTGAAAGAGAGATTTCTTATTTGAGATTATTGAGACATCCCCATATTATTAAGTTGTACGATGTTATAAAATCGAAGGATGAAATCATTATGGTTATTGAATTTGCTGGGAAAGAATTGTTTGATTATATTGTTCAAAGAGGTAAAATGCCTGAAGATGAGGCCAGAAGATTCTTTCAACAAATTATAGCAGCAGTCGAATATTGTCATCGTCATAAGATTGTTCATCGTGATTTGAAACCAGAGAATTTATTATTGGATGATCAATTGAATGTTAAAATTGCTGATTTTGGTTTGTCAAATATCATGACTGATGGTAATTTTTTAAAGACCAGTTGTGGTTCTCCAAATTATGCTGCGCCTGAAGTTATTTCTGGTAAGTTGTATGCTGGTCCAGAAGTTGATGTTTGGTCATCAGGGGTTATATTATATGTTATGTTGTGTGGTAGATTACCATTTGATGATGAATTTATTCCTGCTTTGTTCAAAAAGATTAGTAATGGTGTTTATACATTGCCAAACTATTTGAGTCAAGGTGCTAAGCACTTGTTGACAAGAATGCTTGTTGTCAACCCCTTGAATAGAATCACTATTCATGAAATTATGGAAGATGAATGGTTCAAACAAGGTATGCCAGACTACTTATTACCTCCAGACTTGTCGAAGATTAAGACTAGCAAAATTGATATTGATGAAGATGTAGTTCTTGCATTGTCAGTTACCATGGGTTATGATCGAGATGAAATTGTCAATGTTATTGAAAAAGCCAACAGAGAGGCTGCTGCGGGAGGTGCAACTCCGTCGAATCAATCTAAGTCTACCAATGAAATTTTGGATGCTTATTTGTTGATGAAAGAAAACCATACTTTAGTCAAAGATTTGAAGAAGAGCAAATCAGAGAATATAGAGTCCTTCTTATCTCTGTCGCCACCTCCAAGTTCTTCTTTCCCACATCCGGGATCCACAAGTTCTGCACCAGGAGTACAACAATCTTTGACTTATCAAACATTAGCCACAGTTCCTGATTTATCAACTTTGCCTAATTCTACCATTGCTATATTACCCACAAGTTTACCATCTATACATAGAGCCTATATGATGGAAACCAAACAGAATGATCCACAACACCAGATTCCTGCACCTCAACCAACGAAAAACTGAAAACCAGATGGCATTTTGGTATCAGGTCCAGGTCATATCCATTGGATGTTATGGGTGAAATATACCGTGCATTGAAAAATCTAGGTGCCGAATGGGCTAAACCAACAGAAGAAGAGTTATGGACAATAAGAGTGAGATGGAAATATGATTCCACACCACAATATGAATGTGGAAATGCACCAAACTTGATGAAGATGCAAATTCAATTGTTCCAATTGGAACCAAATAATTATTTAGTTGATTTCAAGTTTGATGGATGGGAACAGACCAATGATGAAAATAACAATGCTCATACTTCACAAGATCATAAACAACAAGATTTGGATGAAGTTGGTTCATTTTCAGCTTATCCATTCTTACATTTAGCCACAAGGTTAATTATGGAATTGGCAGTAAATAGTCAAAGTGGATAAACATATATATATAGTATATAAATGAATAAGTATAGGAGTGAATGTTTCGTATTTGGAATGCTTAGGGTGTTTATTGTAACGTGTATATGTATTTAAATTGCAAAAATAAGGGAACTTTTCGTGTTTTCCTGTATATGGTGAAATAGTAATGGAAACCATACATTTGAAAATAAATCAATGGTATGGGTTTAGTGGATAATATTTAATTTTGTGGTTATGTTTTGTTTTCCCTTTGAATAGAAAAATGTACCGGGATTTCCTAATTGGGGCAAATTAAATACAATATTGTGTTCAGATTGTTTTTCTGGCAGGAGACAAAATTTAATCCCATTTATTTTTTTTTGTTCGCATTAATTTGATGCCATCATGGTACCAATTCAATTTAGATTACTTCTACTGATAACACCACAAAAATAATTGATGTAAAAAAAAAAGAATTAAATTTGAACCAACAAGATGATGAAGAAGAAAAACCATCAAATAAAACTAAAAAAAAAAAAAAAAAAAAAAAAATTTACAAATTGTTGTCATTCTTTTGATTCTTTTTCTTCCCTTCAACTTCATTTAATCTTTTAGTCTTTGATTACATTTAATTGAAGCTTCTTTCGAATTTGTCAATTTCACTCAAGAGCTCCCTATTTTCTTGTCTATTTAGGATCAAATTTAAGTCACGAAATCTGAGTCACGTGTGTCAGCATCAAAGTATAATATTTTTTTTTTTTTTACAAGTATTTCAATTAGTTAAAGATATATTTGATACTATATACAAATTATCATTTCAAACTAAAACCAAAATATAACGAAAATCATAATTCAGTATCATCAATTTGGTATTATTACAAAAACAAAATACTAAACGGATAAAAAATCGAGAACCAACCAGTTTCTACAGTTTGAAAGCATTCAACCAACCAAAGTGTAATTGGAATTCGAGGAGACAAAAAGAACCGAATATCGAATTCAAAAGCGACACAGAGCAAAAAAAAAAAAGAAAAAAGAAAAGATCAAGCAATATTACAGTAATTTCATCTGTGCAACCAATAAATTAATTGATATTCAGGGATTTGGTTGTTTTATTTACACTCAACATTCACTAGTATACCTTATCTTATTGAAGTACGGTCAGATAAAGAAGGATATAGGCCCATTTGAAAGGACCTATTTACCGAAACAAAAATAAATAGCACATATTCCGAAATATCATTATGATGATACCAATAAACTTGATAGAGTCTCCAAACGATATTCCTACGGAAACATCCATACGATTGAATGAAGTTATTAAGTTTATTTCCAAAAGTAAGAAAATGACTGTGTTGACAGGAGCAGGAATTTCATGTAATGCAGGCATACCCGACTTTAGATCATCTGATGGGTTATATAATATGGTTAAATCCAAATACCCAAAATCCATAGTGAGAGGACAAGACTTGTTTGACATTTCTTTATTCAGAGATGAAATTTCTCTCTCGATATTTTGCACATTTATGGAATCACTATATAAATCATCCTTAAATGCAAAGCCAACCGAAACTCATAAATTCATTAAAACTTTAAAGGATAAAAACAAATTATTAAGATGTTATACTCAAAACATTGATTGTATTGAACAACATATTAACTTAAATATGGGAATAAATATCCAAGAATTTGATGCAAAAACTCGTTTTAGAGAAGTGTGGAATAATCTAGATGTTATACAACTACATGGGAATTTACATAAATTATCATGTACAAACTGCTTTAGTCAATTTAATTGGAATGAAGAATTCCAAACGTTGTTAGCAAATGGGTTGAATCCAGAATGTTCTAATTGTATGCTTAAATATCAAGAACGATTATATCAAGGTAAAAGATTAACAGGTCAAACCATAGGATTATTGAGACCAGATATTGTATTATATGGAGAACATCATCCCCAGATGGAAATATTGACCCAAGGATTAAATTGTGATTTAAGACTGAGGCCAGATTGTTTAATAATTATGGGCACAAGTTTAAAAGTTGCTGGAGTTAAGGAATTGGTTAAAAATTTAAGTAAAATTATTCATGATAAAGGAGGTAAAGTTATTTATATTAACAAAACTAAATTAAGTGCAAGTTCTTGGAAGCAATATATTGATTATGAAATACTTTCTGATTGTGATGAATTTGTTCGAATTTTGAAAAGAGAGATTCCTGATTTATTTTTAACTCAAGAACAATTAGACTCCAAGAAATTGAAACATACTACTGGAACTCCTATCCTGAACCAATATCTTGAACTAGTGGTAAAACAAGACCTGGGCTTAAAACAAGAACCAGTGGTTAAACAAGAACCAATGGTAAAACAAGAACCAATGGCAAACAAGAACCAGTGGTAAAACAAGAACCAATGGTAAACAAGAACCAGTGGTTAAACAAGAACCATGTTTAAAAAAGGAACCTACTCCAAAACAAACTAAAAGATCAAAAAAAGAATCCTCGCCAAAAAAAGAATCAAAAGTAGTAAAACCCAAAACGGAAACAACAAGTCTATCACCACCTCCAACTCCAGTCAAGCTGATTGAACGACCAACATTGAAAAGGAAATCTTCCAGTGAAATTAATATCGGAGAAGCCAATGCAAGACTAAGAGATTACATAAGAGACAAAGTCATTTGAGGTCACCAACTTCTTCAATTACTGGTAGTGAAGAGGAGGATAATTATGAAGTAACCTTAATTAATGGTCAAGAATTTATAGTGATTGAATAGTAATCCATAGTTATTTAGTCTGTATTATTACTTTATTTAAATGAATTTTGATGATTTCCTAGAATGAAGAACTATGTGTTCCATCTCTATGTAAGATTGCCATGAAAAAAAGAGGACTAGGCCCCAGTATGATAAAAGAAAAAAAAAAAAAATACTAAAAAAAAAAAAGGAGGATACGAAAACGAAATCTTGCCATTGTGATTTGCTTTCTTCAATATTTGTATTACTGTACTTTCCTCATTCTACAAAGTTATAAACAAGATTATATCGGAACCAATTGATTCAACTGTTTATTTTTCACCAACTTATCAGTGCATAACAAATATTTCTGAACATATTCCATAAGGGATAAAGACATTTAATAGCGTAACCATACATGATCTGTTTGCAAAAGGAAAACTAACAGAATATGGAGCTGGTTTCATCACTACTAACAAATATATTAACCATTGGGAGAATCCATCTCAAGCATCAATTTCCCTGCAACCTCACCTGAAACGAAGTTCATTGGAAGCAGACACGGTGAGTGAAATAGAAACAGTAACGGTTAATGCAACAGGGGAAATGAGTAAGAAACCCCACAGAAGATCAATGGATCTCGATTTTTCATCATTTTGGAAGAAAGAAGATCCCCAACTGACTGATATGTCTGAGAGTCAACTGAGTTTGGCCAATCTTGGTTCAACAAATGTCAAATCATCAACGGTTCATCCTCCTCCACAAGAAAAACCTGCTGTATCTTCATCAACATCCTCGGCTCAGTATATGGCAGATAAATTGATGGAAAAGTAATATCTGTAATGATTTCTAATGAAATTATTGATGATCAAACTAATAAAGTGTTACAAGAAAGAATTAAGATGCAAAAACAACGTCCAAGTTTAAGTATTGCATTGATACAAAGCAATAGTAATGAATTACATCAAAGAAATTCAAATATGTACATATTTATTGATCATGTTCAAAAATTCTTTGGCTGGCAAGATACTTATTACACAATAGGGCTATTATTAATTATTACCCATATAATTTTGAATCCTTATTTGATAACGATTTTACCATTTATCCAATTGATTGCGACCACTTTTGTTCCCCATTACTTGAGTGTTTATCCTCCGGATACAAATTTTAATTCAGACTATATTGATGTGAATCCAATACCTTCGGATAAACCATTAAATACATATTCGTTGCCAAAACCCGCTCCATTATACTCAAAAGAATTTTTTATGAATTTAACAGATACCCAGAACTTTATGACATTGAATATTAAACTTTTTGATTTTGTTGTATGGTTGACTTCGGATTATTTCTACTTTAAAAATGAACAAGTAACTTCATTGATATTTTTGGTTTGCGTAGGGTTCATTTTTGGTAACTTGTATTTTTTGCCTATTGTGGTACCGTTCTTGTTACGCCATTTTATTATTGTGCAATTATTTTTGATTGCAAATGTTTGGAGTGTGACTATATTATTACATCCCACTATTCGAGGTGCAATTTTAGAATGGATATACAAAGAAGACACAAGATTGAATATTCAACAGTTTATGAATAAATTTGAAGACAGGTTGACAAAATACTTGGTGAGATCACCGACGGTAGATCAAGCCATATTTGAGTGGTCTGATAATAATGATTCTAAAGTTGTGGAAATTTATGAATTACAGAAAATGAATACCAAGACTAAGATATGGGAATTGGTTGGATTCACACAAATTTTTATACCAATAAATCTGGTGGTTCGAAGATATAACAATGCAATATTAGAGAGATAGAAAAGAAAAATGATCAAGA
>CAJVQF010000066.1:0-101461 GCA_911254575.1 Candida sanyaensis | reverse complement strand
TTCATCAAATTTATCCATGGAAGAATCCAGAAATGATGGTCAACCATGGATTGATAGGAAATCGCAGGAACCATTACCAAAATTTGATTACTTTATCAGAGAATTGCAACGGTTCACTGGGGCATTAGTTGCAGAATATTGTACGCAGTATAATATTCCAGTCGTCAACCAGAGTCAGACAACTGAACCAACGATTTATGATCTGGATAAAGTGATAGTAACGCATGACAATATGTTGATACCTCCCTATGAGTCAGAAAACTATCACCATAGTGTTATAGCCAAAGACCAAAATGGATACATGTCATTAGCTGCAAATATTGTGTCCAAGAACTATTTATCACCAGAAAATGTGACCGCCTCATCTGATCAGTATTTACCAATGGGATTAAGAAGAGGATTTGTTAATGTTGTGGATGTTTTTACCAAAGGAGAAGCAATATTGAATCAGTTCCAATTATTATTCTACCAACATGAATTACTTTCCCGAAGATTGACTATAGATTATGGATTCTTGAATACGATGCAAAAATTTATTGATTTGAAACAACATGGGTATGAACTTCAAGGTCCATTATCAAACGCACAATTGGATACGCAAATCAGAGTGATCACAAAAAGTAACACCAAGTCTAATTACATTGAAAGATTTAGCAAAAAATACTGGACATTAAGATGGTTAGAACAAGTGAAACTAAAACTGGAACTTCTTGGAGAATCCACTTTATTTCGATGCATTGTTACCCGCGTGGGTGAAAATATCGATGCAGGGACAATTTGTCAATGTTATTGTGTTGATTTTGGTATTGAGATAGATGTTTTGACTGAAAAGCATGAATTACATGTGGGTAATAAACTTACATGTGATGCAATTATAGAGGTCGATTCAATTAACGGCCAATGTTTATTAAAAGACGAGAACTATGGTACTTCCTTATATTTATAGAATGCATCTTGTACATACACATATACATATTATTAATAATAGATTAACTTTATTTATTCACTTATTCATTAATTAATGAGCATCCAAGAAATCAATTAATTGCTGCGGAATAATGACTACATACCACAAAAATTGATAATTTTAGGTGGTCACAACATTTACACTCATAAGTACATTTGCTTATATAAGCGGTGTTAAGTTGCTTAGTCGTATATTCAAGGCTTTAATTGCATTTCGCTTCATTATGTAACAAGCACTATCTTCAATATTGGGATACTTTGACTACTTACTCGTGTTTATGTATATTATTATGTATCGAAAGGGGAGAAAAAAAACATTCCAAAATATGTCACTGTAAAAGTTAGAATTAGGATGTTCCCCCTTTTGAGTGACTCTATCCCCTCCTGTAATAATCATTTCCGCAATGCCCTTTTTTTTTCTTTTTCTTTTTACTTAAATTTTTCTTGGTTTATTGGCACAGGGTATACTGTATTGCACAGTCAAGTTATTCTTAATTTCTGTACATTGGAGGCAATGTTCCATAGTTTTACACAAATAATAATTTCAACTTCTATTCTAGATTATAAATATCGTCAAGATCATCAAAAAAAAAATTGAAAAAAAACGTAACGGATTATGTAATAAGATCTGGTTCTATTTCTTTTCTTTTTATGTATTTTTATTTAACAAGTTTCAGATTATTTCAATTCATAATTATACATTGCCTTGATTAGTTTTTTTTTTATATACATCCTTATTTTGAATTCAAGGTATATTTGCTATTGTACAAAGACAAGCAGAAAATAATTAAAGACTTTGATTTTATATCGCATAGAGAGATGAAATTTTGCAGTTTAACACTCTTCTGTATTGTCGCGACCGCAATTGCAACCACACCATTTAAGATCGACTTTAAAGTACGCAGAGGATCATCAAAGGATAATTTAACACCAGAAGATGAAGATTCATCCGCAAGATTTGTCAAAAGAGATGGATCATTCGAAATGATTTTAATTAATGAACAAACTTTTTACATGGCCAATTTGCAAATTGGATCGAATCAAGATGAGAATAATGTTTTGGTTGATACGGGATCTTCAGATTTATGGGTTGTAGCTCATGATTTGAATTGTATCAGTTCCCGAGATCGCAAACGTTCAACAGAATCTTTTAAACAAGGTACTGGTGTTGTTAAGCATCTTCCATTAAAAAAACGAGAACCACAAGTTGGGCGTGATCATAATGTTATCAAACCTTCTAAGACAGTTCAAGAAAACAAAATAAAAGCCAATAATAACAACCATAATAAACAAGTCACCGGTGCGTCTGCTGTATATATTACTTATGGTGGTGTTGGTGCACCTACTGATTTACCAAATGCAGCCACATTAAGATTTAGTACTTCAAATACCTGTACTTCTTATGGGACGTTTAACACTGAGAACTCTGACACATTCATAGAGAATGACACTTATCCATTTTTAATTGAATATGCAGACAACACACATGCCATCGGAGTTTGGGGTTATGATAATGTCATGATAAACAACGTTACTGTAAACAATTTAACTTTTGCTATTGCTAACGAAGCTTCTTCTGATGTAGGTGTATTAGGTATTGGTTTGCCTGGTTTAGAAGTTACTTCACAATATGGTTACTCATACGCAAACTTACCTATTAAATTGGTACAAGAAGGAATTATTAATAAAGCAGTGTATTCTTTATACTTAGATACTGCAGATGCTGAAGCTGGAACAATTTTATTTGGTGCTATAGACCACGCAAAATATGAGGGTGAATTAGTGACTGTGGATATGATGAGAACCTATCGACAATTAAATTATCCAGTTCGAATTCAAATTCCTGTAACTGAGATGAGCTACACAGACGACGAAGGGAATACTGAAAATGTTTTGTCCGATTCGACGGGGGTTGTATTGGATACAGGTTCAACGTTGTCATATGTTTTTAGTGACACACTTCGACAGTTAGGTCGTCTGCTTGGTGGAACCTACAGTAGTTATTATGGGGCATATATTATTGATTGTGGATTAGAAGATTCGTCAGGTTCACTTGACATAAACTTTGGGGGTAATAAAACTATTCTGGTTCCAATTTCCGAGTTAGTTTTGAGATTTGAATCTCAATGTTTTTTAGGTATTTTAGAGCAATCATCTAGTTCTAGCTACATGCTATTTGGTGACAACATTTTAAGAAGTGCGTATGTGGTTTATAATCTTGAAGACTATCAAGTAAGTTTAGCCCAAGTGTTTTACACAGATGAAGAATCAATTGAAATACTCAGCTCCGATGGTATCAGAAATACTTCTGGTGTGGAAACTGATTCTTTCAGTTTTTCTTTGAGAAGTCCATCCAGTACCACCCGATCGTCATCATCAACAACAAGATCACCTTTGGGTACATCTATCACCGAAGAATCGTCAGGTACTACATCGTTAGCAGCAGATTCTACATTATCACTAGCATCAGATACCACCACTGCACCATCTAGCCCTACCAGTACATCACTGCAAGGTTCTGGAGGTGATAAACAGTCAACTTCACTAGAAGGAATAATCTTTTCTATGTTGGTATGGGTTTATTTTGCTTTGTAAGCAGGGGGAAATGTACCGAGTTGGAGTAGCAGTGCTCACTAGCTTGTTGATTAATATGTTTAATATTTGAGACTGAAATTTTAGTTCCAATTACTAGGAGAAGCATTTACCCTATTTTATACTAGAAGCAAGTAAGTATTTCAAGTTAATAAATTGGATATGTAATATATTACTGAAGAGTTTTTTTTTTTCACATTTGTATTAAGAAGAATATGTTTTAAGATATTATCATTGAAAAAACTAGCACGCCATTTTACAATGGCACTCTATAGATATTCGATGTTGCTGCCTATTGGTGTTTCATTAAGATCTCTATTAGTTTTACACTTTAATCAAATGCGAATACAGGCCAATCTAATCAATAGGTTCAGTATTCCAATTTGATTATCATACTAAAATCTCTTGTTATGGTCATATTATGATTCTGAACAGCCATACAATACCATTTCTTTTGATTGGTTAACCCTCTAAGCTAGAATTAGTCATACTTGGCTTGATTCTGACTAAGAAAAAAAATATTGTGATTCTCAATACAATTCGGATATTGCAACTGCGCAATCAGTCGAGAGAAAGAAAAAAGAAAAAATTTTGCGGGAAATTTTTCAGTTTCTTCAAAGTTTGACTCATTAGTTTACGAGTTCAGTTTCCCAAGATCCCATAAGATAAACTCATAGAACGATAAATAAAAAAATAAAATGGTATGTCAGATGCTAGAAAATGTAACTTGTATATGAGAACCATGATACTAACAGTAGTAAAGACACAACTGGTCCAACCTTCAATTGATACTTTAAAGAAACTTATTGATTCCAATAGTTCCTCATCCGATAGTCCTAATGTTTATCCAGTTTATAAATATGTCCCACACAATGATATAACAATTCATCAAGCATATTTAAAATTGGCTAAATTGAATGACCTGAAGAGAACTGAATCTTTTCTTTTTGAATCCTCAGTTAAAGGAGATAGTGTTGATAGATACTCATTTATTGGTATTAGACCTACTAAAATAATCAAAACTGGTGATGATGAAAAGAAATACCCAGAAGGTTTCTGCAACGTTGATCCTATTACCGTTTTAGAAAAAGAATTATTAAACTATAAACAAGCAAGTTTACCTGGTTTACCTAAATTTAGTGGTGGAGCCACAGGGTATATTTCTTATGATTGTATAAAATATTTTGAACCAAAAACCAAAAGACCAATGAAAGATGTTTTAGGTTTACCAGAAGCCGTTTTGATGTTTTGTGATTTAGTAATTGCTTTTGATCATGTTTATCAAAGATTCCAAATTATTTATAATATCAAGATAGATGAAAATAATGGAAGTTTAGAAGAATTATATAACGAAGCAACTAACAAGATTGATGAAGTTGAAAAAACTTTATTAACCGAAGTTTCTAATGAAGAACTTGCCCCAAAACAAGGTCCTATTAAATTGGGTCAAAACTTTACCTCCAATATTGGTCAAGAAGGTTACGAACAACACGTTACAACCTTGAAGAAACACATTTTAAAGGGTGATATTATCCAAGCTGTTCCTTCTCAAAGAATTGCTCGTCCAACTTCATTGCATCCATTCAATATCTATAGACATTTAAGAACAGTTAACCCTTCACCATATTTATTTTATATTGACTTATTAGATTTCCAAATCATTGGTGCTTCCCCAGAATTACTTGTTCAATCTGATAACAAGGGTAGAATTGTTACCCACCCAATTGCTGGTACTATGCCACGTGGTAAAACCAATGAAGAAGATGAAGCCAATGCTGACATTTTAAGAGCAAGTTTGAAAGATAGAGCAGAACATATTATGCTTGTTGATTTGGCTCGTAATGATGTCAACAGAGTTTGTCAACCAACCACAAATTCAGTGGATAAATTGTTAACCATTCAAAGATTTTCCCATGTCATGCATTTGGTCTCTGAAGTTAGTGGTACATTACGTGAAGACCAAACTAGATTTGATGCATTTAGATCAATTTTCCCAGCTGGTACCGTGAGTGGGGCTCCTAAGGTTAAAGCAATGGAATTAATTGCCGAACTAGAAAAAGAAAAAAGAGGTGTTTATGCAGGTGCTGTTGGTCATTGGGGTTATGATGGAAAAACAATGGATACATGTATCGCATTAAGAACTATGGTATATAAAGATGGTATCGCTTATTTACAAGCTGGTGGTGGTATTGTTTTCGACAGTGATGAATATGATGAATATATTGAAACTATGAACAAAATGAAAGCAAATAATAACACTATAGTTGAGGCTGAAAAAATTTGGGCTGAAAAAGTTGGATCCACTGATTAAATGTATTTCCGTTTAACTTGTTTTTATTCTTCCCAACTTCCCCCTCAGTGTTCCCCCTCATTTTTGTAATTATTAATAGCTTTGTAATTAGAATATGTATCGATTAGAATCAGCTAGTAAGTATAATTACTGTAGATGCAAGTTTGATTTTCCTGCATATTAAATTTTTGAAAACGGATTTAAAATTTTAGAAATAAAAAAAAAAAGAAATATGCAAAATTCCTTAAAGTCACATGACTAGAAACAACGCACCCATGCACCAGTATGTGAATTGTGGAAGTGCGAACGTCAAAGTTTCACATTCAACGACGTTGAACAATAATAAATTATAAAAATTATCGATGATCATCTTGAAATTACCACACCACAGGGTTCAACTTGATATCATTATTATATTAAAGAGCATTGATAGTTTAATAATTATCAACTCACTCCACTTTGATTTATTAGTCAACTCATAGCCCAATACAGTCACTGCTTACTCTATCCCTTTTTTACTTAGTTTATTTTAGAATTTAGGGTTAGGGTTTTCATTTGTTGACTTGCCATTTTAGTTGGTATTTTTTTTTTTTTTTCTTTGATTGACGAATTGTATTTTCAACGACTTCAACATACAAATCCCGTATATCTTTATACACCCAACCACATATACACAGACAGACACTAGTATATTGAACCACACACATACACGCACAGCCGACACATGAGTTCAACAGAGGTAGATTCCAAGACAACTTCAGATTCTAAATCAGGATCAACCACACAAAAGAATCCATCACGTACTCCAACTTCATGGGATGCCGAAGATGATATACTTTTAATGCACCTTAAGGACAACCAAAAACTAGGTTGGAAAGAAATAGCCAGTCATTTCAATAATAGAACCCCAAATGCATGTCAGTTTAGATGGAGAAGATTGAAATCCGGAAATTTGAAAAATCCTCCTAAATCTGCAGCAGCTTTAGGTGCCCAATTCAAACAAAATCCAAACATGAATGCAGCAACTAAGAAAAAGAAAGCAACCCCAACCCCATCAACATCAACATCGACAAAAAACAATGATAGTAGCAATAACAACGATTCAATAGGGAATATTTCTCGAGAAGAATCTGCAAGTCAAACACCCACTAGTAATAATGCCAGTAACTTCACATACAATCCAATGACTACGGGTACTTTCCAAGGTTTCGATAATAGTATATCAACTGCTTTAGCAGGACTCAATGCGTTGTCTAATTCACCATCTTATATTTCCGGTTCGTCGCCACCAACACCCAAAGGCGGCGCAACATCCCCTAGTGTCAGAAACTCGATTTCTGGAGCAAGTTTGGGACATAGATATGAAGCTTCTCCAGGAGCTGGAGGTATTGGCGAAGATCGTCGTAGATCAAGTATTAATGGTCCTGCATCAGGTAGCGGTGGATATTATGCTGATGTATCTGTTGATCCTACGATGAATCTTCCACATAACAAATCACATCCATCAACACCATCATCACTAACGCCAAGAAATTCTACTTCTGGAGACAGGGCACCCAATCTTGCGGCAACCCATAGAGGATCCATATCAGGAATAGCCAGCATTTCTGCCTTGCGAAACAATTCAATAATACAATTCACAACTGATGAAAGAGGTTCAATACTGTCTTTGGGTAGAGCATCAGTTTCTTCCTTGCCATCAAAGTCTATGAAGATTCCACATCATGAACTGGGAAATACTGCATTGGCACATTTGCCAGTTTTATTTGGAGGTACAGGAGGAAGTGTTAGTGGTCCATCAAGACATTCAAGTATAAGTGGAGCATCTGGGTTACAACAATCAGCATTATCAAGTTTGCGTAATGGAAGTACTACTAATTCATCCACAGGTTACTTTTCCCGTTCTGGATCTGTAGTGATACCTCATAATGCGGAGAAGAAAGAAGAGGAACCACTAAAATTTGATAAAGAACGACTGGATTTGGATAATCAGAAATTCAACAAGATAAGGAGAAATATGCCTCCAAGTACAGTATCAAATAGATCCAAGAGAAAGCCAGGAACTCCACAACCCAAACTAGATATACCATGGACGATGGAAGAAGATGAATTATTGATTAATAGACGTAATCGAGAATTATCATTTGCCGAATTGTCGATTTTATTACCACAAAGAACAGAAGGTGAAATTTGGGCTCGTATTGATCATTTGGAAAAATTGAGAAATGGTGGTCATAGAACTGCAAATTCAAGAGATCCAAGAAGATTAAGACAAGAAAGCATAGGATTAGATGATATGGATGATCTTTATGATGATGATGACGATGATGATGTGCTCAGAGTAAGTGATGATGATGACGATGTATTGGTTGATGTTGATGAAATGACCGTTCCTAAGAAAAAGAAAAGAAGAATGAGTTCTGCTGTTAATCCATTATCAGTCAGAGGCACTATTAGGAAATAAGAACCAAAGCGATCGATTTGGAGACCCTTTTTATTTTTATTTTTTTTTTTTTTTTACTTTATTTTTAGGAGGGTTCTTAGATCACCATTTTTAAGAACTAAATTTTAGGTTGTATACTCAGGAAAATTATTTATTATGACTCTATTAATATAATTTTAAATCTCCGGTAACTTCATCAAGTATACGCTTTGGAGCAGGACCCAAACCCAAAACTGTAGCACTTCCAGCTGCAATTTGAGTTCTACCAGCATCATGAACAATATAAGCATTAATACCTAAACTTATAGCTTTAGCATATAACATATCCATTTCTTCTTGATTTGGTACTTGTAACGTAATCTTGGCGGTTCCATTACCATATTCCCAACGTCTAACCATTTCTGGATTATATGAATCTAAATTTGGATTGGTGATTTTTTTATATAATGCTAAAGTTGCATGAGAACATTGTGCAGCAGCTTTACCTTTACCCATTTTTAAATCTTGACGAACTATGAGTGACATTCTAACTTCACCTGGAATTTCATTCAAACTAGTTGAATCCACATCAATTCCATCTTCGTCATCTTCTTCTGATTCATATTCATATTCTGAGTCGGTGGAACTGTCTGTCATTTCTGATGATGATGCAGATGGGAGTGGGATTTGATTGTTTCTTGGTTTGAGTTTTTTGGATTTTGATGGAGTCAAGAATTGATGTAAGTAATATCCAGTTATAAAGGATAATACACCAACTGAAACTATGGTTATGTTTGATTGGCTTGTCATGTTTGTGAATAAAGTAAATCTCGATTAATAGTTGATCTAAGTGTAAGTAGATCTGAATTTTTTTTTCTTAATATTTTTTTACATATATAAAAAGCGAAGAGAGTTTGGGTCCTGGATATTACAAGCTGATGCTACCAGTTTGACTACTCAGAATTGACTACATTGTAGCAACAAAATAAAACTTCTTGGTTGAAATAAGTTACTGTTTATTAGTATATTGCATTTATCTATTCAAACTAGTACTTTTTTCTTTTTCGTGGTTTTCTTTTTGAGTTGTTTTTTTTCAACTTTATGACTGTACTTCCTCCAATTATCAACCCTAACATCTCTTTCATCTTCCCAATTTTTCTTTAATTCTCGTTTAATTTGTTCTTCAAGTTGTTTATTCTTCCTAATTTCATCTTTTCGTAAAGCTTCAGTTTGTTTATAAATTTTTTGTAAATTTTCTTGATTTTCTTCATCAATCAAAACTTCTTTTACTTTATTTCTTATTCTTATATTAATTTCATCATTGAATTCAGGTACTGGTGTATCCTTTGGTTTATAGGCATCATATATGGATTGTAAATGTTTAATTTCATTTATATCCTCATCTGAACTTGACGTTAATTTATATTCTGATTTCTTCAATTTATCAAACGCTTCCGGTGCCTTGGGGTTATCTATCTTATCAGGATGTATAAGTAATGATTTCTTTCTATAAAGTTTCTTAACTAATGTAGGTAAAATTTCTGGGTTGACAGTAGATGATATGGGGTTTATTTCAAGAATTGAAAAATAATCGGTTTCGGCACATGATAATATCCTATCAATCTCTTTATTTTTATTTAATGCTGATTCTTCAATCGAAAGTATTCTATCTAATTCATCTGACATGGTGGTAATTGTTGTTTATGTAAATAATATGATAAACCCCAAATCTTTTTGATTCTTGTACATCTACGCAGTATATTTTTCTTTTCTTCGTCATTTTTGAGATCTTCATGCATATTTTTTTTTTTGGTGTTTTCTTTTCAAAACATATGTTTCAAAGATCAAGAGTATTCCTTCGAACAATGTCAACTACATGGAAACCAAGATACTATGATATTGGAGTTAATTTCTCTGATTCCATGTTTCAAGGATATTACAATGGTTCTTCAACTGCCAAACATCCATGTGATATTCAATCCATTATTGAACGTGCCCATTTATTTCATGTTGATAAAATGTTAATTACAGCGTCTACAATTCAAGAAAGTGAAGATCATTTTAAATTATGTGAACAGTATGCTAATCAATTTGATTCTACTGCTGGTGTACATCCTTGTTCAGTAGCTTCGGAATTTTATAAACCTGATCCAAATGAATCAGGTAAATATTTAGATGAATTACGTGATGATACTGATGAAAAACTTGAGAGATTGAAAAATATCATTATTGAAGGTCATAAACAAGGTCATGTTAAAGCATTTGGTGAAATTGGATTGGATTATGATAGATTGCATTATAGTACTAAACATCAACAATGTGAAATGTTAATTAAACAATTGGATTTATTAAGAGATTTGAAACATTTGAACTTACCGTTATTTTTACACATGAGAGATGCATGTGATGATTTCATAAGTATATTGAAACCATATATAGATGAAGGTATTATCGAACCAGGTAATGGAGTAGTACATTCATTTACTGGTACATCAGAGGAATTACAAAATTTGTTAGATTTGGGATTCTATATTGGTATAAATGGATGTTCTTTGAAAACTGAAGATAATTTAAAAGTAGCAAGTATGATTCCAATTAATAAATTAATGATTGAAACTGATGCACCATGGTGTGAAATTAGAAAAAGTCATGCTGGGTATAAATATTTAACATCTTATCCTAATAAATTCTACCCTGAGATCAAAAACCCTAAAGATATCACTAAAGACATTCCAAAAACCACATTTAAATTAGATGAAAATTTACCATTTCCTTCAATTAAAAAAGAACATTTTGAAAAACATAAAGATTTTGTTCAAAAAGTGAAAGAGAATGCAAAAAATCCAGAATTACTAGAGACTAGAATTGGATTATTAAGTGAACCAATGATTAAATCACGAAATGAACCAGTTAATGTGGGACGTGTAGCTGAAATTCTTTGTGCTTTACATGGGTTTAAAAATGATCAAGAAATAGAACAATTTATAGACATAGTTTTTGAAAATTCCTGTAAAGTTTTCAAAACTTCATAAATTACTTTAAATATATATATATATGTATTTATAATATTATCTGTTCCAAAATCCTCAATTGGTTCATCTTGATCTTTGTTTGGGTTGTCTGAATGTACTTTTTCGAGAATTGAGTGTTGTTAAAGGTTGAGCCAATTCATTGGGTTTTAACTTAAATGTTCCTTTAGGTCTTCCTCTACCTCTTGGTCTATTATCACCAATCAATACATTGATTGTTTTTCTTTTTCGCTGTGGAGGTCGCGGAGGTGGTGCGCGGCACTGCCAATTATCTTCAAACTCATCCGATTCAACATCAATGATTTCTGGTAGAACGTCTTCATCAGAGGTATCATCCTGTATTTCAATAATCTCTTGCTCTTTTTCTTGTACCTCCACATCAACATCATCATCTGATAATGGTTCATCGTCATCATCTTGTTCATCATCATCTTCATCATCATCTTCATCTTCATCGTCATCGGCCAATTCGATATCTTCGTCGTCATCATCCTCATCTTCATCTTCATCTTCATCGTCCTGAAAATCAGGCTCATCATCTGTGAAATCAACCTTTATCATTTCTTCATCAATAACGTCATCGGTAATAAAACTCTTAATATTACCATTGGCGTTGTGATTCTTCTTTTTACATCCAATTCCAGGATAACAAGCAACATATTCCACAATACTTGCATTGGCAATTTCTTCATTCTCTGTTTTCTGATACATTTCAATTTCTTTGTATCCTTCTTCTTCAAAAGTATAAGGATTATTAACATCATCTTTTAAGAAATTTGCAAGCAATAATATACTATTCTGTGGTACAACCGATGCCGATTTATTCTGCAGCTGATGTTGCTGTGGAATTGCAGGTGCTGAATTAATACCCCCACTTGGACCAAATAACATTGGTTTCCATAGTAAATTCTCATACTTTAATTTTGTATATGACTTCTTTTCCCATTTTTCAATTTCTTCATTGACTTTCTGCATATTTATTGAAATTGCATATTTATGGGTTATGGGGTTTCTCATAAGGGAATCCAATTGTTCTAAACCAACAATTACATCAGACGGTGTCATTCCTGTTAATTTACATAAAACATCAATTGATAATGAAATGGGATGTTGGTGGGGAGTTTGCTCTAGGTATTTTTCATAAATTCCTCGTAATTTATAAGCAATGGTTATTCTCCAATAGTTTCTATAACTTAATAAACCCAAATCACTTAATGGTTTCTCTGGAGTCCCATATTTAAATTCATTTCGACTCAATAGATAACTGAAATCGATTAATAGATTCCCATATCCCTTTCTTTGATAAATTGGCAAGGTTAAAATACAAGATACATTATAATCTGAACTATTCAATTTTTCTTTAGAAAAATATCCCACAAAATGATATTTTGTGGAATCATTCTCATCAATTTCTGTCAAGATATAAAAAACAAAGGGTTCAACGTCATAATACAAAGTTTTGGAATTTAAGAATAATTTAGCTAATAAACATAAATTCTGACAATAGTTGATATTCTTTCTTCCATCAACTTCCCAAATCAGAATCTTGCTTTCTAAATCACGATATATCTCCAATCCAGGAGGATGATAATTTGAAAAATTACAATTTTTCAATTGATGTCGTTGATAAGACATTGGGGAATTCATATACTTCAAACAATGTTCACAAATGTACAACACTTCATATTGAGAATATTCTTCAGGGTATGGAGCAATATACCAAGTATTGATTTCATAATCTCGAAATACAATTCGATTAATTTTGGACTTACTAATGGTAAATACATTTGGAGCAGGAGTCGATTCCGCACTTCTTAGAGACTCGGATTGGTGATTATGATCTGCAAATCGATTTTCAAGTAGCTTTTGTTTTGATTTCTCTTGATACTCTTCTTTTTGTTGCTGTTGTTGTTTGATTTCTTTTTCTTCTTGTGTCTCTTTTGATGAAGAATGATCTAATGTATTATTTCGTAACAATACTCCTTGCTCAAGGAAATTATTGAACCGGGACCTATCTTCTTTTGTGGGATCAGTGTTATTGATAATACAATCGGGATATTTCAATATTCCATTATAAGGTAATTGTCTGTCTTCTAAAGAATTGTTTAATTGATCATTTTGAATTCGATGATCATCCCCTCGACCATTATCACCATTAATAGTAGTATTTATTGGTGTATTTAGTAGTGATGTTCCCAATTTTTTATCATATTTTATAGTAATCCAAAATTTTCTCTTCCTCATCTTTATCTTCACATGAGGGTTCCTTATACTCTTCTTTTGTTTGACCTTTCCTGATATCGTATTAGGTACAACTGGTGCACGGGTATTCTTTAACAAATTTTTCAAAGAATAATCATTTGTTGGTTTAACCCGTATACTTCGCTTATCTAGGTCCTCAGGAACAATATTTGAATATATATGATTATTGGTTATCTTCAACTGCTTTAGTAGTTGCAGACCCATAGTTCTAGCAGTAGTAAGAAATCAATTTTGTTGGGGGAAGTAATGATGCTGTTGTAGTATTATACTTGGAAATCAAATCAAATCACAACAACAACAACAAAATAAACAACGCTTTTTCAAATCTTCTGGTACGAAATGCACTACCTCCTTTCAAATTTTTTTTTATTATTTTTTTTTTTTCTCTTCCACCTCGGGGAAGAAAAAGAGAACTAAAAAAATAAAAATAGAATAACTCGCGTGTGAAGGTCGTGTACCTCGGCGAATCAATCATTTGAGTTGATTTGCAACATGGAATTCGAACTAATTAAAGACCCTAAAGGGAAAAAAAAAAAATCACTTTGCAAATTGGTTTGTAAGTGGGGGCAAAGGAAACGAAATAACGAGAATTACTAAAGCAATGTGGATCGTCTCTCATGGAGGAGTTAAGGTTTTGAATCTAGAATACATTAGAAATTCAAACTTATTTAATCAATGATTTTATAACACGATTTGTTTTTTTTTTTCGTATCGTAAGTTTTATACCATGATATATACCTGAACTTTAAGATTAGTTTCTATGACACGTAGATCTTTCATCGAGTACAGTTTGCAATGAATTAAATTAAAAAAAACCAAACACCAGGAAAGAAAAAAGATAGCAAAAAAAAAATTAAAATAATTGAAACAGGAAATTTTGTTTTCTTTTTATATCTGTATTTTTTTTTCTTTCTTTCACTAGTCTCCTTGATATAAACAAGGGTTTTTTATTTTTTTGCAACCTAGTCAATATTCCATCGTTAATATACTTTTACAATCAAAAGAATTCTAATACAACAAAACAAGAATATATATATTTAAAAGAATTTGAATAAAAAGATAACTTAACAATCTAAATAAAAAAGCAAACAGGTAAAAGAGTTGCAATAAATTATTAGCAAAGACATTGGGTTCCAATCATAAGCAATGAATTAAATAAAAAAACCATAGATGATAATAATTCAAAATATAAATGAACGAAGAACAGAAAAAGCAAGAGTAAATAATGGAACTAAAGTTGATAATCACATATATCGGAGTAATCAAACTTGAACAAATTAAATGATCATAATAGCAATTCCAGCTTTTTCTATTAAATATTGACAAATTGTCGTTTTTATTTTCAAGTTGTTAAAATGAATTCAATTAAAACAAAAAAAAAAACGCAAATAAAATAGCAAAAATATATTATACCCTTTATATTAATGTAATAAAAAATTATAATAATAATGATAACTGAAATGGTCGTAAGCGTATGTAAAGTGGAATTGATAATTGTATTAAGTATGACAAGAATAAAAAATGCCGTTAGATAGAAAAAAAAAAAAATAAAATAAAATAAAATACAGATCATGTTTATTATTTGTTTTCTTCTTTATATCATTATTATTGTAATTTTCATACTAAGTATTCATGATGATATTCATATTCTCTATTATTTTTTAACTTCATCTTGTTGTTCTTCAATTTCTTCAACTTTTGGTTGGTCATCTTCATCATCATCAAGTTCAGTAGCACGTCCTTGGTGAGTATCTTCTTCGTCATTTTCTTCTTCATCATCATCATCATCGTCACCAGCGCTTGGATCAGCAACTCCAAAATGAGCCAATAATGATTGAGCGGATGATGTATCCAAATATATCACACCATTTTCATTAGTTATAGCATTTGAGGCCAACAATTTTTGTAAAGAAATAGCACCACCATTTAAAGCCGAATCTTCTTCTTCATCTTCTTTGTCTTCGTCGTCATCATAACCGCTTCTACCAAATATGGAGTTTCCATTGGCAGAAGCACCAGCTCCACCAAATGCACCACCAGCTCCAACATTATTCCTTTGGGAAGATTGACCTTGTTGACCAATATCATAATATTCACCATACATATCTTTATATATGTCATTGTAAGGAGCAGAAATTGGTCCGTACTTAGTAAGGTCAATCTTTGATTTTTCCTTTTCAGCAATTTCAATTCTTGAGATTATTTTATCATACCATTGGTCTAAAGTTTCATTCTTAGTATGATCTAACAATGCAACAATAACTATTGACATGTTATCACAACCAATACCTGAACCATCCGACGTTGGGGCACAACATAAATCCATAATCTCCTCAGATATAGTTGTCAAGGACTTCTTTTCATAAATACCTCTTCTAACACATTCAACACATTTTTGAGAAGTTAAACAATCCCAAATACCATCACAAGCCAAAACAACAAATTCATCTGAATCAAAATCAATTTCATGTTGTATCACATCAGGATAACAAGTAACAATTTGTTCTTCAGCTGGTAAATCAACATTTTTCTTAAAATCAAAATCACCAATACCACGAGATAAAGCCAAGTTACCATTAACTCTACCCATATCAACGTAACCACCGGCAGCACAAATACGGGCCTTTTCACCTTCATTGGATGGTTTATGATCAAAAGATAAAGCTTTGGCATAACCATTAGTTGACATTATAGTTCTTGAATCACCAGCATTACCACAAACAATTAAATCTGAAGTTATAATGGCAGAAGTGGCAGCACACCCACTATCATCATCTCTCATGTAGAAATCGTTCAAGATAGCTTGATCACAAGCTAAGAAACCTTGTTTCAATGCATTGATATAATCTTTCTTGTTAAATTCAGGAGTTGATTTGACTAATTGATGTAATTTTTCACCTGTGAAAATGGCTGCCTTTTCACCCCCATGACCATCATAAACACCAAAGAAAGCAACATGATCTTTAGCACTATTAGAGCCATCCATTTGGGTGTCATTGTCAGCATCTTTAACATCTTGAGAATTATCCTTTTGAGTGGATTGATTAGAATCATTAACATGTTGTTTTTCTCCACTTGATTCTTCTTCTTCTTCATCCTTTTTAATTGGTAAATTATATAAATTCAAAATAGTAGCATGAGCATCTTCCATATTAATTCTCCATCCTTGCATACAGGATAACCCATAAGCCAAATATTTATCTTTGCCATCTTCTGAATGTTTTTCAACAACAGGCTGTGAAAGTATTTGTCCCATATCTTTTCAAATGGTAATAATTATATATGTGTATATTTGTTTTTGGTAGTTCTTATTCCTTCCCGGTAATTTTATTACAATACTAAAATGGATATTGTTATTATTATTGGAAAGTGATCGAATCTAAGATAACTAAGAAATAATTTGCTTTTCTTTATACAAAAAAAAAAACTCTTCTTAATTTGTTTGAAAGTTTAAGTGGATATGTATAAGTTGATTTCTCTTCTTATTCTAGTAATTTTGTAGATTAGTTAATTGATATGATAAATCTCTAATATACAGGTAGTTATTTGATGATATTTGTATATTTTGTTCTTCAAATCTGACAATTGTCAATGTTATGGAAATGTAAATGAAGTGTGGATATGATGGGAATTTGTTGTAATATTGGGATTTATTGATGATGAGTTTTTTCTTTTTTTTTTTTTTTTTTTTTTTTTTTTTACTACTTTTCTCAGAAGCAAGACAAAAAAAAAAAAATTTTTATAGTTGATTTTGTTGAATTTCAATAAATAAATAAATAAAGATGTGTGTGTGTGAGAGAGTAAAAATTTGCAATTCTATTTTTAATTGGTACAAGGTGGTTATTATTGCCTTTAATTAATTACGTCAATTTATCGTCTATTTCGCGTAATTCAATATATAATAATTATATAAAAGCTACAGTAATATCGTTCATGTCAATTGAGTTTTGTAAGATTTTTCGTTATTTTTGGTGTGGTCAAATTTATTTTTGCCATCCAATACTCATAACCTAATTTATAGTTAGGAAAGATGTTAGCCAGGGCGTCACTTCTTTTTTGTTTTTTTTTTTTTTCTTTTTTTCTTTTTTTCTTTTTTTAACCACTTCATAAAATTTCTTTTGTTTTTTTTCTATTGTTCTCGCTTCATGGAAAAGTACACTAAAGCAAAGTCTTGTCTTCCATTCGCACGTGACCTGTTTAAGGTTTTATTAACGGTACAATAGACTCAATAAAAACATATCATTAACTAATAATTTATTCAACATACTTGATGTATATAACCTCTATATATGTATATATGTACCTCTTTCTCTCTCTCCCTCTCTGTGTGTGTAGCGTATTAAACTATCTGCTTTTCTTTTGTTTTTGGCAACATAATTTACTCTATTTGCGACCCCATATTCCACTTCCACCACTTCCATTTTCAAATCCATTATTGGTATTGGTTGTACCTGTTGAAGTCCCGCCTAATCCTAAACTATTCAATTTGGAAGAAAGATTACCCGTGCCAAATTCATCACCAGCTCCTCCTGAACCACCAGCACTTGGTAATGCTTGTGACAAGGATGTAAAACTAGATGTTAAATGACTATGTTGTCCAAATGGTTGAAATCTCGAATTAACATCAGAATTGGCTGTCAATGGTGTCTGTGGTTGTGAATTAAATCCATTGGCACCACTTGAATAATATTGTTGACCATGAGCTTGTGAATGATGTGGAGTTGGTGAATCATGAAGCGAAGACGACTGTCCTTGTTGACCCTGTTGTTGTTGGTGTTGCTGTGATTGTTGTTGAACAAAGGCACCGCTTAATGGTGGGGTGGATCTAACATCAACATATGATCTATTACTACTAGATCTAAGCAAAGCTGCAGCACTACTGGAATTTAATGTTGGAGTAGTAGTTTGTGATTGTGTACCATAACCTTGAGATCCAGAAGATGAGGTCAATGGTTGTTGAGAATTACTAGTGTGTTGATACAGATTGAATGTCTGTAAATAAGGTCTAACAGATTGCGGTTGATGATGATGTTGCTGTTGTTGTTGGTGATGTTGCTGCTGTTGCTGTTGTTGTTGTTGTTGTTGTTGTTGTTGCTGCTGTTGTTGGCTTGGAAGTGACAGTTGTAACATACCATATTGTTGTCCCTGTTGATGCTGTTGGGCATTTAACTGTTGTCCCTGTTGTTGGTTTGGGGTGGAAGTTTGTTGTCTTAATCTTGGTAATTGTAAGGCTGATTGTGATTGTGATCTTAACAACTCTGGATGAGTTGGAATACTCAAACCTGCCAATTGATTAAGATTCATCATTGATGAAGAATGAGAAGCCTGGAGAGAAGCGTTTTGTGACTGTTGCTGTGATTGTTGTTGATGAAGTAAATTCATTTGCTGTTGTTGTGATTGTTGTTGTGACTGCTGTTGATGTTGAATAGGTATGTTTGCTTGTTGGGTAATTGACGATGCAATATGTCCAGGTTTTCTTCTGATAATAATCAATCCATTGTCGAATAATTCCAATAAATTTAAATAAGTACAAATAATTGATATAATTTTTCTTTGACCAATATTTAAATTTGCAGGAGAAATAGCCAATTCAAAAATAGATTTTGTAATATCATCACGGTACAACACAAATTGTGTATACAATTCTAAAACTTCAGGATCATTAAAATTAATTTCCAAAGGTGGAATGTTAAACAGGGCATTATTGAATGGCAAATTTAAAAATAAACGTTCAGTCGTATGTGATGGTGTAGTACCAGCAACACTCAAGTTCTTGGTTGCGGCAGTGGTAGAAGCAGCAGAAAGTAAAGATGCCAATGATGCATTTGAAGCAGAACGGTGTTGCTCTTCCAATTGTCCTCGCTTTTCTCTCTTTTCACGTTCTATCCTTTCTCTTTCCTGCAATGGAAGCATCTTCTTGTATTCAACTCTTAATTTTCTACCACCAATTTCTCGTCCATTTAATTGATTAACAACCATCGAGGTTTCATCGGTGGAAGTGAAATTAGCAAATGCCAAACCACGGAAAACGCCATTATCAAAATGATAGTTAAAGGCATAAGGCAATGGTAAGTTTAATTTGGTCATGACATCTAATAATTGTTCCTTTTTAATAGCAAAGGGGATATTCTTTATAACTATTGCAGTGGGAATTAATTCGTCATCATCAACTTCATTAAGAGTGGAAGTGTTGGCATTTGTACTTGCCCCAGTTGTATCGGGACTAGAATTATTGACATTATTATCATTATTATTGTTGTTGACATTACTTGACATTTTCGTAACATTAGTAGTATTATTTTCGACATTATCATTAGCATCATTAATTGAAGTGGAAGTAGAAATAGATAAATTGCCGGCTGTGTTGGAATTCGTTGGATTAACTTCGCCGACATCTTGTTTATTTTCCAACAGGTCGAGGGTTTGTTGTTGCTGTTGTTCAATCCAAGGCCCAACATTAGAAGGTGTTGTATTTGATTGATTTATCCATGAAGATTGTAAATTTCGATTGGTCGTTAATCTTTGATTGGATAATTTAGGAGTATTATTTCCATGGGTATTCGAATTACTATTACTATTTGGATTCGCTCCTCCATAGTTTGAAGATGAATACCCAGAAGCACTAGACAATGATGATAATGAAGGACGACGTTGCATTACTGTATCCATTCCTCTCAGTTGGGTAGTTGAGTTTTGGTATTGTCTCTTAGTTTGAGTTATTTATTTTTTTTTATTTTTTATTTTTTCTGAATTTTTTATTATTGGAAAAGGAAAAATAAAAAAAAAAAAAAAAGAATTTAAATTTTTCTGTCACTCTCTCGCTCACTGGTTGTTGTTGTGGTGGTGGTGGTGGTTCTCGTGGTTTGTGCCTTTCTTTCTTTCTCTCTCTCTCTTTTATTATTTTTTTCTTGTACGGTATTGGATTTCATTCCCTCAGTGTTGTAACTTTTTTTTTTTCATTTCAATCCATGTGGGATTATGTAATCAGCCTTGTTTGGTAGCTCTGTAGTGTATTAATTGTATTTTTTTTTTTTTGGTATTGAGCAAAGTACACATAATGTTGTCCAGCATAATTAGTCGCGCACAAAAATTTTCCAAATCATGAAAGAATGGGAAAAAAAAAAAAAACTTGATACGTAACTGGTTTGACAAAAGATTTTCCAATCAACTTAATTCAGTTTGTTTTAACGACACACATATCTTAGAATCCCATAAACCACATAATGGTATGTATATTGATGAACAATTTTGATGCGATTATTAATCATGGTTTCTGTTACTAACGTTTTTGTTTAGTCTTCATCATCAGTAAATCAAGCCCCAGGTGGATTAAGAAATGCTGTTAAAAGAAAGGCCACCCAAGACAAAAAGGCTCAAGCATCAAGTGCCACTCCATTGTCTACTAGATCAGCTGGTGCTGGTGGTTCTTCTTCCACTATGATGAAATTGTTCACTGATGAAGCTCAAGGTTTAAGAGTTGATCCTTTGGTTGTCTTATTTTTGGCTGTTGGGTTTATCTTTTCCGTTATTATCTTGCATGTGTTTGCTAAAATCACTGGTAAATTTACTTCCTAAACAATGAATTGATGGGAGAGGGTCCTTTAGAAAATGAATAGAATTCACGTATAATGTCGTCTAATTCACACACATACAGGCTAATAATCCAAAATCATTGCAAAATAAAATGGAGCAAGACTAAAACCATAATGGAAAATGAGCGGCTGAAAATTTTTGTTCAATCAATGTGTATACTATACTTTACAACTAATTTTAAAATATATATATATATATATATATAACTGTTATTATTATTATTATCTACATGTCATTTAATAAACTATTTACTACGGTAGTTAAACCGTCTTTGTGAATATAATGTTTCACATCAATGTCAGCATTATTCCCATCATACTCTACTTTCCAATCAAATTCATCTTTATGCTTTTCATATGCATGTTTCCAAGTATCTTGATATTTTTTGCCTCTAACTTCAATTTCGACTATTGGATAGTGTTTACCCAAAATTATTGATAATGGGATTCCCATTAAATTTGATTGTTTTAATTTCTTGCCCATGGATTCATTTCGATCATCAAGACGATAATCAATTTTAGCATGATTTAATAATTTAAACACTTCTTTAGATCTTTCTTCATCATTTCCAACTTCAACAACTGTGAGTTCCCATGGTGCAATGATTCTTGGCCAATTCAAACCCTTGGAGTCACGGTTGATTTGCGCAATGGCAGCAATGATTCTACTTATACCAATTCCATAACATCCCATACTAATTATTTGTTGTTGCATACTACCATCTGGTGTTGGAACGTCGATTTTACAATTCAAAGGTTTGGAATATTTGTCTCCAAGATAAAATGTATGGCCAACCTCAATGGCATTTGTTGCAGAAATTTCACCATCTTCACATTGGGCACAGATTTCTCCTTCTTCGGCTAATACAATTGGAATATCAGTTAATGTGGTGATTAAAGATCTATTAATGAATCCAATTGGGAAATCTGGGAATCTTGAACGGGATGACAATCTTGAATCCATTACTCGAATGACACGTTTGGATAAATCTTCGGTTTCAAACTCCTTCAAAATTTCCTCCTGGTTAGTTTCATTCAAATCAAGATCTGGAATTTCATTTTGAATAAATTTTGGTTCTAATATTCTATTAGTTGGATAATAAGCACAGATCAACGTTGATTTATCTTCAGTTATGAAATATTTAACAGAAATATCTGCTGACTCATCCACATCTTTAGGATAGGATAAAGTTTTTTCAACATTGGAAGTATGACTACAACTATCACATTTAAATACAGTATCTTCCCCTGTTTCATTTAAATAATGCCATTCATGACTTAAACTACCACCAATATCTCCTGAATCAGCCTGTGCTTTAACATAAGGAATCCTTAAATCACCAAAAATCTTGTGATATGCACCAACAACCTTCTCATACGTTTCCATTGCTCCTGCTTCATCTAAATCAAAAGAATATGCATCTTTCATTAAAAATTCTTTCCCTCTTAATAATCCACCTCTTGGACGTTTTTCATTTCTAAATTTGGGATTTATTTGATACATTAAAATAGGTAATTGTTTATAACTTTCTAAATTTTTATTAACATATTCAGTGATTTCTTCTTCTGCAGTAGGAACTAATAAATATTCATCTCCAACAAGCTTAAAAATTTCAGTAGATTTATCCCAACGTCCTGTATCTTGCCATAGTTTTTTATAACTAATTAATGATAAACTTAATTCTTCAAAATCAATTTCATCCATTCTTGATCGTATTATGGAGCTGATCTTATTTTGGATTAATAAACCTGATTTTGACCAATTGACAAGTCCTGAACGAGGATAGCTAATGAATCCAAGTTTTGTTAACAATTCATGAGTAGGAATATCATTTGAATATTTAAACTTGGATAATTGGTTTCCGTAAAGTTTTGGTACTTTTTTTATATGAAGGAATCGCTTAATTATCATTATTGTCATTCAAGATCAAATCTCTGATAAATCTTCAGATTTGTAGTGTTCGGTATAGAAAATTTTCTATTCGCAGAAACAAGGCAGACTTGTCTCACCTACTTTTTTTTTTTTTTTTTTTTGTGGTCGAAATTTTTCGAAAATATAAATAAGAAATTATTTTTTTCTTCTAAACAGAATAGGGAAAAATATGTAAAAGAGTTACAGTATTTATATAAATGTAATTGGATTCAAGAAAGTTGATTGAATAAATATTTGAAAACTACTTAATAAAATTATTTGAAATCATTGTTCCAGTCTTTAACTGTTCTCAGAACGTCTAATGAATAAAATGCTTATTTGGAATTAAATAATTCATTGAATTTTTTAGCAAAATCGTTATAAACATCATCACCAAATAATTTCAAGCTATCCACGGATTTTTGGAAATGAACCTTAGCTTCGTGTAATTTCTGATTTTTATATGGATCATTAGCAGCATCGTTACTAATCTTCTCAAAATTAGTCTTTGCATCTTGAACATTCTTAATTGCTCTATCCTTTTCAACATCATATCTGCCGTTAACTTGTTTCTTGGTATCTTCCCATTGTTTGCTCAAATCATTAACAGCATTGCTCCATTCTTTTTCAGCTTTAGTGTAATACTTATTGAATTCAGCAGAAGCATAATCAATTTGTTTGTTAACTTCATTGGCAGCTTGGTTGTATTGTTTGTTAGCCCAATTGGCAGTATCATTTGCAGCTTTCTCGATTTTGTTATCAGCTTCTTCTACTTTTGGAGATGACCAATTAAATATTCCATTTTCAGCCTTCTTGGTAGCGTCTTGGACGGATGCTTTAGCATTTTCAGCCTTTCTTTTAGCATCATCCTTCAATTTCTGAGCATCACTTTTACCAAACCAACTATCGAAAATTGAAGTTTCTTTTACTTCAACATTTGGAGACATGGAGGAGTATTGAGTAGTACTGGTTTCAATCTTGCCTTCACCTAATTGATTGATAAAATCAATGTATTTTTGAACAGCTTTTCTAGCAGAATTCTTATCAAAATCAGTTGCATATTCAACAGCTTGTTTATATTCTTCAGTACTCTTCTTGGCATCCTTGTAAATTGAAGAATCTTTAACTTGTTGAGTAACAGCATCTGATTGTTTGACGACAAAATCCTTACCATCTTCAATCTTTTTGGTCAATTTTCTATTGATATCATTGGCAGATTGTTCCAAATTCTTAGTTTGGTGTGCCAATTCTTCACGTTGTTTTCTTGGTAAGATTGGTTGAATATTTTGATCATAGTAATAAATACCACCGACAAGTGCAGCAGTTCCTAAAAGATATTTTCCAGCAGACATTGTGTTAAAAGACGTAATAAATATATATGAGTTAATTGATCTTAATTGTGAAAAAGAAAGTTAAAAAGAATTCTTCAATTGAGTTTGAAATTTATAATTTTTATTTTTTTTTTTTTTTTTTCATTTTTGTTGAATATCATTTGCTATTTATTAGCCAAAAGGGAGAACGAATAAACATAGTTTTGTTTATGACTTAAGGTTGCTATAGTTGCTTTTCTGCAAATTATGACGAAATTAGCAAGTATTGGGAAATGTGTGTCTGTGTGACAAATATTTTCGCCTGCGGAGAGCAACCTAATGTAGGGAAATTTTCACCAATTACACAAATTAAGCAAGACAAAACTGTTACTTCAGGATATATAATCGAAATCAATTCAACTCTTTGCTAATACTATTATATGATCATTTACTGATATTAGTGTACAAGTATCTATAAACTTTCAAATGTAAAAAGAAAGGGGGGCTTTGGTATGATAACTTTTAAAGTTCAATAAAGTCGTGCACTTTAGCCCCACATACAAATACAATCCCTTTATATTTTTTTTATTTCATTTTAGAATTGTTCCCCAAGGTTCCAGAAAAAAAAAAATTATTGTATTTTTGTGTTATATTTGTGTAGTCTTTCTATTGCGGGCGGGAAAAATGTAGAGCAATGATCATTCTTCAGTATTCGAAAAGTATGATTCTAAAAACAATTGCATAAATTAGAAAAAATTTCAGAACCAACTGTGGCCAATAACAAAATTTCATATACGTCGGTGTTTAGGTAAATCTGAAAATATTCCAAAAATGAAGTTGTGAAACCCAGTCATTTCCAATTAGTCTAAGATATTTTGCATTTTGTTGTATAGTTGTTATTGGAATTGACATGTAGTCCAATATAGTTGATTTGGATTTGGATTTATATTTTATGTTAGAATCGTATTGCATAATATAACGTGCCATTCCTTGCAAAGTTAGAGTGAGATTTTGGGATTTTATAAATTTTACTGCAAAAAATTGACCAATTTTGGGGTAAAAATTGAAGATAAAACTTTAAAACTCTCATGTCATCAATTGAACAGTGTAACATTGTATTCTTTCAATTCTGAGTATATTTCCTACAACCTCTCTTGTAAAAAAAAAAAAAAAAAAAATATTATCAAGATGTAAAATATAAAGTGTACATCTCTGATATATTCAGCGAGCTCTTATAGAAATAACTCTAGCAAAATTTACTAATCATCTTATTCCTGTCAGGGTAGACATGAAAGAAAGCTTGTCATGACCACTACCTTAGTGCTGCAGATGTTTTGTGATGATGCGAGTTGATTTATCTCGTATAGACTAATGTTGAAGGTTAATGTGTAATTAACTTTAGTAATATATCTGTAAACATAACCGTGGTTAAATAAGTTACTCACTATACATAAACAATGGAATATCTACGATACTATAAATAAAAAAGGACCATAATGCAACAGATTACTTAACAATTCATAAAAGTCAATCAATTTCAACGTCAGGAAAGGTGTTATTCTAATAACTTAAGAAAGCTTGCCCAAAAAATAGAAGTTCAGTCTTTTTTGGTAACCGTTAACCGTTAAAAAGTATTACGAGCTCGAAGTAAACATTTCTCACCACACAAAAATCAAAAACACGCTAAAAAAAAAAAAAAAAAAAACTTCAATTCTGATTACAATTCAAACAAGACTTAAAGACACAAATATGAATTCCTTTGGTATTAGTAACAATGGCATCGAATCGATGCTACATTATTAAAATTTATCAGATGTTATATTTATGAATAAACTTTGTCACCTCAATGATAATTCTAGTACTGTACCAAGTTCATCTTTCGTTGTAACATCATAAACTTTAAATGAGATATCATCGATGGCACCCATAGCTTCCCTGATCTTCCAGATTGCTCTTAGATGAGTAGATCCCCGTTGCATATGTATTTATATACATGAGAATAGCACACTTGATTAATTTATGAGTTATATTGCAGTTTTTTTTTTCCCCTTTTTGAATCAATAACCTTTCGTTAGAAATCATACTGAAATGTTGATATTCCAAATAATAATTTTACTGCTAACAGTTATTTCAACAATTATTGCAAAGGAAATATCTGGAGTTTTTATTAGTTTTGATTCATTGACATTTTCCCATCCGAGACTTACATATGCCCCTCCAAACTTTCCAACTTGGACAGCTGTATTAAGTTGGGTAATTGATGGTCTGACAGCCCAACCGGGTGATACTTTTACTTTGGTCATGCCATGTGTTTTTAAATTTATCACCACCAGCCCATACGTTGATTTAGTTGCTGGTGATGTTACTTATGCAACGTGTAAATTGAATGCAGGTGAAGAATTTGTTCCGTTTTCCAGTATGGAATGTAGTGTTACTTCAAATTTAACTCCTGAAATTGCCCCATATGGACAAGTTTCTTTGCCGCTCTCATTTAATGTTGGTGGTTCAGGTTCAGAGACAGATATTGAAACTTCTTCTTGTTTTGTTGTTGGCAAGAATACCGTCACATTCACTGATGGTGATCATGCTCTTTCAATTGAGGTTAACTTTGATGCTAATCCAGCTGACCCACAAGGATTGCTTAGTTCTCAGAGATTGATTCAATCCCTTGCTCAATCATTAGCTTTAGTTATCTTGACAGATTGTCCTAATGGGTATGCATCAGGAACTCTTGGAATATCCTCTGTTGCAGACGGATATGAATTAGATTGTTCTTCTGTACATGCTGGTTTGACAGATGAATTGAATGGTTGGAATTTTCCTATTGATAGTTTTGATTTTCCATATACCTCAAAATGTACCAGCAGTGGCTTTAGTATAAGTTTCCTGAATATTCGAGCAGGTTACAGACCATTTATTAGCGCTCTTGCAACGGTTCCAAGTACTGCGACCTACAGAATTGCGTATGACGCAAGGTATACTTGTGCTGGTGGTTCATACCATGATGATTCAATGACAAAGTTGTGGAATCCCTATCAACGTAGCGAGGCTGACCTGTATGGACAAGCCATTGTTGTCACTACAAGAACAGTTACAGAGGCAACAACCTATGTTACCACTTTGCCTTTTGATCCTGCTTTTCAAGGTACCAGAACTGTTGAAATTGTCAAACAAATGCCTCTTACAACCATCACAGGCTCATATGTTGGGGTAACAACAAGAACAACGACGCTTCCAGCCATAATAGGTGAAACGGGTACAGTTTTGGTTGAATTGCCGTACCATCTAACCACTACAACAACAAGTTTCTGGAATGAAAAGTTCACATCGACACTGTTATCTATTGGTGTTCTGGATTCAATTGATGTCGTTATGGTCAACTACCCAGCAAATCCAAGCACTACAATTACTAGCTTTTGGAGTGAAGGCTATACTACTACTCTTACTGAAACCTATGGAGTAGGTGAAACTGATTTTGTTTTTGTGATGTATCCTCCAAATCCAACTATCACAACATACCAATTTTGGGATGAAGAAGATATAAGGTGGGTTATTTATACCGATATTCCAGGTGGAACTGATACAATTGTGGTAAATGTGGCACCAAATCCTACAATTACATATACTGAATTCTGGGAAGATTCTTTTACAACTATTGAGACACAGCAAAATGGTCCACGGGATACAGATGTTCTTATTGTGTATGTCCCTCCAAATCCAACAATTACAAGGACTGAATTTTGGTTAGAAGATTTCGCTACTACAATAACTGAAGAGTTGGGCCCTGATGAAACAGATTTTGTTGTTATATATGTTCCACCTAATCCAACAGTTACCACAACAGAATTCTGGGCGGACTCGATAACTACAACAATTATCGAAACAAACGGACCCGATGATACTGATACGGTGGTGGTGTATTTGCCTCCCAATCCAACTATCACCGCAACACAATTCTGGACTGAAGATCATGTAACTAGAATCACAGAAACTAACCCACCAGATTGTACTGATGTTGTTATTGCATACTATCCGTTCAATGAGGTGGCCACAAGAACCGAGTTTTGGACTGAAGAATTTACAAGTACGGTAATAGAGAGCAACAATCCAGAAGAAACAGACCATGTCATTGTTTATGTGCCTCCGAATCCAACCGTCACCACTACTGAGTTTTGGGTCGGTTCAATAACAACGACTGTGACCGAAACCAACGATCCTGATGGTACAGACACTGTCGTGGTATATGTTCCACCAAACCCCACTGTGACTACTATAGACTTCTGGGTTCAGGATCATACGGAATCTTTCATACATACAGATATACAAGGAGGAACCGATACTGTAGTGGTTTACGTTCCACCAAATCCTACTCACACCGAGACAAACTTTTGGACCGAGGATTACTGGAGTACTGCGACGCATACAACTTCCCCTAACGGATTTGATTCTGTTATTATTTATGCTCCCGCTAATCCAACCATTACCTTCACGGAATTTTGGATCGAGGATTTTGATAGTTCCATTACTTATTCTAATGATCCGGGCAAGACTGATTCTGTAATTGTTTTCGCTGCCCCAAATCCTACTTTGACTAGTACCCAATTTTGGATCGATGACGTTGCTGATACTGTGACGGTGACTAATTTACCCCATGAGACTGATTATGTCATTATATATGCTCCTGAAAACCCAACAGTTACTTTGTCAACACCTTGGTTTGAAACTTTTGACACAACTATTACACACTCAAATGGTCCATTTGATACGGATACAGTAATGATTTATGTGCCTCCTAATCCTACTGTTACACTAACAGAATTTTGGAATGAGCCATATGATGAGAAAGTCACATATTCTAATGGACCGTATGAGACGGATTCCGTTGTTGTTTATGCTCCGCGTAATCCAATTACTCATACTACTGTTTTTTGGTCAAGTGATCATGCAGAAACCACATGGTATTATGATGACCCCTTTGGAACAGATACCATAATTGTTTATGCGCCAGCTAATCCAACGTTTACAAGAACTGAATTTTGGATCGAGGACTATGCGATTACTGCAACAGAAACCAACCCTCCGTTTGGTGAAGATCATGTTGTAGAGTACCACCCAGCTAACCCCACGATTGTTTCTACAGTATTCTGGCTAGGAGATTATGCAACCACAATTACACATACAAATGGGCCAGGCAACATAGATTCGATAGTCATCTATCAATTGCCCAATCCAACGTTTACAACTACTGAATTTTGGGTTGAATCATATACAACCGAAGTAATTCAAACAAATGAAGCTGGGGATATAGATACTGTTATTTTATATTTTCCATCAAATCCGACATCAACAGCAACAATTTTTTGGTCTGAAGACCATGCTACCAGGGTAACTGAAACTAATCAACCTGGCGAGACAGATAATGTAATTCAGTACTATCCATTCAATAAGATTGTAACCAGAACAGAATTTTGGACAGAGGAGTTTACAACAACCACCACAATTAGCAATGATCCAGAGGAAACAGACCACATCATTGTTTATGTTCCTCCTAATCCAACGCGTACTACAACCGAGTTCTGGGTTGAATCCTTTACGACTACTGTTATTGAAAGTTATGACCCAGATGAAACAGATGTTGCTGTGGTTTACACACCCCCAAACCCTACTAGTACCATGACTGCATTTTGGGAGGAAGAATATGCAACAACATCTACACTCATTGATAGCAAAGCAGGCACAGACACAGTTCGAGTGTACTTCCCTAGAAATCCAACAGTAACTCAACTTGAATTTTGGACAGGAACTTATACCACTGCAACCACTCAAAAGAAGGGACCTAATGATATAGATAATATTGTTGTTCTTTTCCCGCCTAATCCAACTGTCACTGTTAGTGAGAACTGGATTGAAACTTTTGAAAGTGATGTGACTCACACAGCTGGTCCTGGTGAAACTGACACAGTTGTGATATATTTACCTCCACCTGTTATATCAACGAAGACTGAGTTTTGGCTGGAGGACTTCACTTCAACTATATCAGTAACTACTTACCCAAGTGTAATGACTGGATATGCTGTCAATGTTGTTGTGTTGGTAAATGCAAATCCAACAGTTACAGAAACTGAATTTTGGTTGGGAGAATCTGGCACTACTATCACTCATACAAATGGGCCTAATGAAATCGATACAGTGGTTGTTTATGCACCTCGTAATCCAACCAGTACCACTACTGAATCTTGGATTGGTTCTTTTACAACAACAATAATTGAAACTCATGGTCCCAATGAAACTGATTTAGAAATTGTTTATGTTCCACAGGATACTACAACAGACTCTGGATCGAATGGTATCCAAGAACTGGAAAACGAGCACTCGAGTGATGATGTAATTGTTACACGCACTAGTTTTTGGACTGAAGAATTCACCAGTACAATGTCAGAGTATGATGAAATAATTGTTTTTATCCCTGAAAATCCAACATTGACAACAACAACATTTTGGTTTGAATCATTTACTAACATTGTCACTGAAAGTAATGACCCTGGGCACAGTGATCGAGAAGTGATTTATGTTCCATACAATCCTACAAGAACGACTACTGAAGAATGGACTGATTACGAACGGAGTCTTACTACACAAACTTTTGCACCTGGAAATACGGACTTGGTCATTGAGTTCGTTCCTTCTAACGTTAGAGTGACGTTCACCGAATTTTGGATTGAAGATTTTACTACTACAGTAGAGCACACCGATCATCCTGATGGTACAGATGTGATTCACGTCTACGTACCACCTAATCCAACAGTTACTACTACTGAATATTGGTTTGAAGAATTCGACAGCACGGTCACCCATACACACAACCCTGGTGCTATAGATACAGTTATTATTTATGCCCTGCCAATTCCAACTGTGAGCACTACTTTATTTTGGTCTGAAACTTATTCCAGTACATCCACAGCTGGAAGCGCTATTGATGATACTGGTAATCTTATTCTACATGCTGTTGTTTATGTACCTGAAAATCCAACAGTTTCTACTACTATAGTTTGGGCTGAGCCTCATACAACGTCAGTTGTTGAAACCAATGAACCAGGTGGAACGGATAGGATTGTTTATTATGTCCCTTATAATCATATTTCGACAACAACTCTGTTTTGGACTGAAACATACGCCACGGAAACTACCAAAATTGATGAACCTGGAGGCACCGATCTCATTATTCAGTACTATCCAACTGGTCAAACCGTAACTCGAACAGAATTCTGGACTGAAAATTATCGAACCACCGTGACGGGAACTGATACATCAGAAGAAACAGGCCAAGTTGTTGTTTATGCACCCCCAAATCCAACAATATTCACTACTGAGTTTTGGATTGAATCTTTTGCTTCTGCTTTCACAAAAACAAATGATCCAGATGGCACTGACACCATAGTAGTATTTGCTCCTGAGAATCCTACATCAACTACATACGCAACTTGGTTAGAAGATTACGCAACAACTATCGTTGAGAGTAATACTCCGGGCGGTACTGATAGGTTTGTTGTTTATTTTCCACCTAATCCTACTATTACCACAACTGAATTTTGGGAAGAGGGGTATTTTGCTACTGAGACATACCGTAATGAGCCAAATAGTGTTGATAGTATTGTCATATATGTTCCTGAAAACCCAACTTTCACTTTAACAGAATTCTGGGTTGAGGATTTTACTACCACTGTCACGTATGCAAACAATCCAGAGAAATTTGATACAGTGATAATTTATGTTCCACCAAACCCCACTGTCATAACCACTGAAGAATGGATAGGCACATATAGTACCACGGTTACAGAACTTGACCCACCAGGAGGAACGGATAGTGTGGTTGCATTTATACCACAACGCCCATTCGATATTGAGTCAATTCTAGCCGCCGCGTCATTAGCAGCTGAAAGCATACATACTTCTTCAGAAGATACTACCAGTACAAGTGTTGATGAGTCCCTTATTTCTGAATTTTCCACTTCATATGAATTCAGTCTGGTTCCATCTATAACAGATGAGATTGAATCAGTATTTGAATCTACTACATATATTGGTGATAGTATAAGTACAAGTTCTGGTTTGCTTACAGCGGATGATATTTCTAGTGAATCGGATTCAACTTCTACATCTACCAATGAGACGCCTGTGATTCAAAGCACAATAAATTCTGAAATTGATCTTAATATAGATACCACTGATAGTTCAAGCGTTACCAGTGAAAGTGTTATAAGTGAAAGTGTCACAGGTGATAGTATCACAAGTCGAAGTCTCACAAGTGATAGTGTTACGAGTGAAAGTGTTACAAATGAAAGTCTCACAAGTGATAGTGTTACCAGTGAAAGTGTTAGGTATGGTCACACCGTTGATGGTGAATCGGTTGTCTTTTCAGGACCTATTGTGCTGGATAATGAAATTGAAAGTGTCTCTCTTTTTACATTCGTTTCTGAAAGTCAAATGCTGCTTAATACTGACATAAATGGTGTCACTGAAAATACTGAATCTACCTCTATTGGATTTCAATCATCTGAACTGGTATGGCGAGGCTATAATTCATCTTATGTCACATCGCCTAGTTCAAGACTGCAGGTGACATCTACAAGTGAGGTGTATCCTACAACCCTTCAGAACCAAGATCCTTTAACAACCCTAGTCTCAACTACTTCATTACAAATTCCCTCTGATTTCCAAGTAAGCCAATCGAGTTCCCAGAGAAGTCAATCTGAGTTTGTATATCCCTCGGAGATTGAGATTGACCCGACAACAAACTTTGGGTCATCAGAAGACTGGTCTTTAACTGTTCCATTTATTTCTACCGAAGGCACTGCACCAAGTTCAGCTGCAGTAGACGGATGGTCAGAAGAATCTCTGGCAGGTCAAGGAACAGCTGGAATTTTAGTTTCTTTTGATCCAGAAAGATCTCCAGCTGCTACTACTTCTCAAGAAATTTTGTCTCCAACTACTGCGATTCCACCGTTGATAGTTTCTTCTATTGAACAAATTGCATCAGATCATCCTAGTGTAGGTGAATCGTCTGAAACATATTCAGTTGATCAAGGTACACTTGCTCAAGGTATACCAGAGTCTTTAGATTCTATTCAACCAGGGGGTACTTCAATTCCATCTGGTTCTCAAGATGTATTGCTTTCGACTACTCCGGTTCCAGCATCAACACCTTCGATTGAAATTGTCAATCTAAACACTGATCAAATTACTAATGGAGGTTCTTCCTACTATACAAATGAACAATCAGATGGTAATAACCCATTACAAACACCAGCGTTCGACTCAAACATTCCTTCAATAACTCTTGGTAATGGTGATACAACTTTGGTATCCCAATCTGAGCCATTTGTGTCGACTCCAAGTGTTATCGTTACATATGAAGGATCAGGATCACGTATGAAACAATTAAATTTGTTAACTATTATATGTTTCTTATTGATATTGGTGTTCTAAGATTTCCACTAGGATTGAATAAGTTGCAGCCTTTCATTTTCAATTTACAATTGTTATTTCATTGTGCAGCTATTTTTTATATAGGTTTGCTTTTACTACATTATTAAACAATTATTATATTTTTTTAAAAGGAATGAAAAAAAAAAGTTAGTCTAGAACATTTTATGTTGATAATCTTTCTTTTTTTAAAAAAATTTTGGACAAGCTGGACATTCAAAGAATACATAACCATTCATAATTGGAAAATCAATGTGACATAAAGTGTGTCCGAAAATTCTTTATCAACTAATCATCCATGGGCGCAATGTGAAGATAAGGCATGTGCTACCATGTATAGCTAAACGATATCTTAAATAGTTGTATTGTGCAATTTTCTTACTATAAAAATAAGCTCACTGCGGAACTGCAACCCCGAAAATGAAGGATGGATTCGGAAAAAAAAATGCAGTACATGGGTTACAATAAGGAATGTTCTGATCGTTCCTTTTTCTCCAATAGTTTATACAGTACACAGTTTGCACTCTATTTTTATGTTTACCGTATAATTCTCAATTTTTAGTTTGCACAGAATTCCATTTGTCGAGGTGGCTACAAGGCAAACAAGAGCATGTTCAAGAGGCATTCTTAAAATCATTAATCCGTGGTGTAAAAAAAAAAAAACGAAAAAAAAAAAGAAAAGAAAAACTATGGTGCACAACTGTGGAAGCAATAATTAACCCGTTATTATTCTTAATCTGGTGATTAGTAAAAGCAGAATAATATGTACAGTAAACTATAATAAGAATGAAAATTAAGGGATAAAAATTTACAATGGCTACTGACCATTTGATCTGTCGATAAGGCGATGAGGTAAATGATAGAAAGAATGAAAAAAAAAAAAAAAAAAATACTAATCATAATAATAATATTGAAGTAACACCATATCTGTTTTTGCATCTCCCTTTTGGATGAAAAGGAATTGAAAGCAAAAAAAAAAAAAAAAATTGTACAGTATAATATCTAATTATAAATCACCCCCGATGCAGCTAAAATACTCCTTGGGATATGTTTTCACTTAAATTGAGGAATGTTTAACTAGAGGAATCTGGAGTAACGTGTGGTGATTGATTCTTAGAGCCATCTCTTCAATGGATGTATCCAAATGGATGATTCATAGTCAGGAGCCTGTCACTTTAAATCTGGAACTAAAACTCCAGGCATGCTATATTGTATATTGATTAGGAGAATATCGGAGTAATGTAGGTAGAATCTAAATATAGGGAGTTTTCGGGAATCGTGCCCCAGCTGCATTACTGCAAATAGGTATCATTGGCTAATTTTGAAGTCATTTCGGAAAATTTCAACATCTGGTGACTCAAATTTCTTATTTTTTTTTTTATTGCCATTTTTGTTTCTTTTTTTACATTTTTTTTTTCTCGCCTGTGCTGCTTCAACGTTGCGAGATTTTCCGTGGAAATCGAATGGTTTCGCAAGTATTTGTCCATCATATTCGTGTCACCATGATGTGCATAATATAAATAGCATGAACTATCCTCTACTAAAAATTGTAATTCTTGTTTTCTCCTTTCTCTTATCTATCATCCATTCATAACTCAATTAATCCATTAATCAATCCATATATTCACATTCTTCTTTGAGAATAAAAAAAAAAAAATGTTGTTTCAAGTCTTTCCAAAATCTTTAGCTTCTGCTACCGTTTCAAACGCTGTTCGTCGATTGTCAACTAGTCCAGTTAACCATACTCATGCTTACAAAGTATTGGCAAGTATAGTTTTTTACAGTTTGGCTACTGTTAGTGTCGCAAGTCTTGCTGAAAAGAACAACAAGGGTTATTTATTCAAACAATTGGGAAACTGGTAATTTTTTTAATGCTGCAATCGCTATTTACAAATTTTCTTTATTTTTATTTCGGCTAATTTTTCTTTTTTTAATTTCATTTGGGTCTTATTTTTATACATCAACATACATCATTAGTTACTTAATTTTTTATTTTTTTAATACTTGTTATCATTGTTTATTATATAGAATCTTAAAGAGTATTTTTTTAATACATTTTTACAACAATTTTAGTGATATGCATTATATGAAATATTTCTATATTGTCTCTATATTTAAATAACCTGTTTGAGACCCTGTCCAGGAACTCTTCTCCAATATCTTTGAGTACTTCCAAACAATAATTCCCTACTTAAAGTCCATACAGTCAATAGTATATCCTTTCTTGGTAAAAATTCTGGAAATACAACGGTAATTGAGTTTTTATCGGTATTTGCTTTAGTCAAAATGCACAAGTAAAATATAACTTGACCATAATCATGAAAACCTTCATGAATGACTAAATCTATCATTTTATCTATAGGAATAAATGAGTTGGATGATTGAAATCTCCAAAGTTTTTTAGAATTTAATTGAATTCCTATACCTTTCATCACAGTAATGGAATCTTCTGGTGATTGCAACCACAAAAGAGCTCCAATGAGTGCAATTTGAAATACTATTACAAGATAATTTGTAAACTCTAACCCTCCATTTTTAATAGAATCAAGATGGTATAATACATATGTAGTCAAAGTACTGGCTGTTAATGTTAATAATGTGTATTTGATAGCAAGTATTTTAGTGGACGAATGATTCTTGATGGTAAATTTCAAGAGATTTCGCGATTCCTTGGGGGATACGTGTAATGGTGGAACAATTTCCAATTTATAGTTTTTTGGTGACGACATGAGGAATAACTTCACATATATATCATGATCACAATGATGGCCTAAGTTGATCTTTGGGACAGAAGTATAATTATATAAATAATCAAAAAAGAAAAAATAAAGAGAAGAAAGATAGAAAAGAAAGAAATGAGTCAAAATAATTGAACTTCGACAGTGAGAACAATAGGAGATTTTACAATAATTTAAATTTTTTTTTTCTTCTCTAACGAGTCATAGAAAGGATGCTCTAAGTGATTATAGTTGGTAGATACACGTCACGGGCTTTGAGCCTACCCTCATTACAATCTATTTTTTTGACTCTGAAAGAGAATGCTGCAATTATATAAAGGGTAGTTGCTAATATTATCTATAAAAATTTAAATATTTATTCAGTTGATTCTCTCTGCCTCTTGATATCATCAATTGATCCCACAACTGTTTCATTTTTACGTAACTCTTTCACTTTCTCTGCACGTGTCATTGGTTTAGCACCAGTTCTAATTTCAATTTCTCTTCGTCTATTTGCTTCAGCATCTTCCTTCAAGGCCCTTTCTCTTTCTAAAGCAATGGCATTCATACTTTCTTCATGTTCCAATCTGACCTTTCTTAGCTCCTCGTTATAATATTCTAGAGATTTAATATCATTCTTTATATTCTTACAATACTCTTGAAAATCAACAGGAAGCTTTCTCTTTAAAGCTAATTCGACAATTTCAGGAAATTTTCTTTCCTCTAGATTGAATTTCAGTTTGATTTGCTTTCTTGATCTGTAAGGAAACAATTGCGAAATCAAGGAAAAATCTGTTCCAAACATACTCAACGCCTGATAAAATTGATTGAGTTCATCTGGGGTCCATTTATCAGTATGAACACGCTTACTGTATGTTGTAGAAGTTATAGGATTAGCAAATGGATTGGAATTCTCGACAGCCCTTGTGTTTGCATCCGCTCTGGGTTTGGCAACAATTGCAGACTCTTCACTCACTCCCAATTTACCATCGGCATTGAACACTAATTTTAAAGAAGAGCTTGTTTCTGGAGGATCTTCATCAAAAAGAGAATCAGGTTTTGGCTTGGATTCTGTGCTGGATATAAATATTTCTCCATTCTGTCTTCTAACTTCTTCATTCTTCTTGACTGCTTCATCGAGTGATATCCTTTCTACTCTAGCAAGTTGTCTGTCCCTCTTTCTTTGATTTCGCTTTTTCTTTAATTCATATGTAGCTTCCTTTGCTAGCATAAAGTTTGAACTGACTTTCCCAATTTGTATAGTTGGTTTACACAAATCAGCCATGGTCATTTCCTCAAGATCAATATCAACTTCACCATATAGTTCTATATCCTCGTCCTTAATTTTTGTTGGAATTTGATGAATACTTGTTATTGTTGTAATCAATCCCTCAGGTTCCTCTGGAAGTATTTGCACATCATCCTCAATACCTTCTTCCTTTTTAACAACACCATCCTCTGTCTTAACTATAGTATCACTTTCTTCTTTTTTCAATCCCACAACTAATGCCCCTTTTCTTCTGAATTTTGTCAATTTCTGTGTGACAGGATCAATTCCAATAATAAATTCATCACTCACCCCTTTCTTATCTGACTTTTTAAATGGTCTTTGCTTTTCTTCTTTAGATTCTACTTCTTTCTCTACTGCCTTTGGTGCATCGGAAATTGAAACACTAACTGGTTTTGCTGGTATAGCAATAGCAATCTTCTTATTAGCACGGTTTTGCGCCAGTGATCTTCTTCTCTTTGTTGGTTTCCCAACTGGAATTCCTATCTTTGCAGGAATATGATTAGGATCTGAATTTAGTGAAATAGACGCCGATCTACTACGCATACCGGGGGTGTTTATACTGGAAAGTCTTCTTCTTTGTGTTATTGATTGTCTTCTACTTCTATTTGGATCAACTGGTGGCTTGAAAGTATTCTTATTATTATCACTTTCATCTTCGGATGAGCTGGCAATCACATTTTCATTAGTAACGCTTTTATCTTTTGGGTCAACAACAGCATCATCATCTATGCGCTTCTCAGGTGATGCATTTGATAATGTCATACGGAAACTTGGTTTATCACTGACCTGTGTGGTTGTTGGTGATGCAAGTTGTTCATTGCCTTCAGTGATGGACTTATTATTCTCTTCTTGAAATGAAGTAGCCTCATGCTTCTCTTCATCCTGATCTTTGTTGATAAATTGAGTAGCTGGTGGTGTTGCTGGTGAATTTAAATCTTGATTTGATTTTGACGTTTGCGTTTGCGTTTTCGTTTGTTGTTGCGTAGGTGTTGGAGTTGGTGTTTGTTTCTTTCTAACAATCTTTTTAATTTTTGGAGCAAACAGGGTTCCTCCCTTTTTAACTAAACTACTCATGTTTCAATCGATATCTAATGTAATGTATGTGTATACGAGTCAGTTTTGATAAAAGATGAGTATAACGAATGTAAACAATTTTTTTTTTTTTTTTCTTGTTTTGCTTCTTGCATTGTAATTTTTTCTTTCTTGGTTTTTCTGTAGTTTCACCAGAAATGCGATAATTCTTTTTTGGGGTACAATTTTTCTTTTGCTTTTTTTCTATTTTTTTTTTTTTTCTCTGTCTGTTATAGTATTTTGCAAACCTCATCTCTTGCAACATGTCAACAATAAATGCAAAACTTGCCTACACGTGGCTACCTTTCACCAATGATGATTGGGTATTGAAGATTGTTCAATTGACTAATGACACATTTATTGCATCTACCAGTAACGGATCATTGGTTGGATACTCAACTTCAGATTTATCCTCATCACCAATTATCACCATCGAAAAGGCTCATGAATCAAGTATTAATGACATTGTTAGGATTGATGAAAATACTGTTGCAACTTGTTCCAGTGATGGTATTAAAATTTGGGATTTGAAAAACAAGAAAGAAATCGCCAATTTAAGTAACAAGAAGAATTCCACTTTTTTGTCTTTGGCTTACAAGAATAATCTATTAGCTGGTGGTACAGAACTAGTTGGTGTAGATGCAGAATTGCATATCTGGGATATAAGAAACACAAATGAAGTTGTTAGATCATTTATTGATTCACATCATGATGATATCACAGCATTAGAGTTCCATCCAACAATACAGAATTACTTGATGTCCGGGTCCACTGATGGCTATGTTAACATATACGATTTAAACCAACCAGATGAAGATGAATCACTACATCAAGTTATTAATTATGCATCTGTTCATTCCTGTCACTTTATCACAGATTCAAGAATCTCAATTTTAACCCATATGGAAAGTTTGATGTTTCATGATTTGAATGACACAAACTATGAAGAGTTGGTTGAACCAAAATTCAATGACATTGGTGATACCCGAGAACTATGGCCAGATAATGAATATGTTATTGATGTCAAATCTGAAGGATATGCTGCCTTTGGTTGCAATTCAAAAAGTTCATTGTCCTTACTCCCATTCAATCCATCAAAAGAAAGTATTGATGTATCAAGTATAGTAAACTTTCCTGGTGCACACGGTGAAGAAGTGGTACGAGACTTGATGATAGTTTCTAACTCAAAAATGGCTTTGACCTGTGGTGAAGATGGTAATGTCAAACTTTGGGAATTGCCACACAAATTTAAGACATATTCAACTGTAAGTAAGGATGAATCACAAGACGTTACCATGGAGGATTCATCAGACGATAAAGCTAAGAAACAGCTGAAGAAGGAAAAGAAAGACAAGAAAAAAAAGAAGGATAAAAAGGATAAAAAGGACAAGAAGAAAAAGAAAGACCTTAGATTTAAACCATACTAATACGTGCATTAAAACTTCATTTTTATTTATATTAGTCGATAGATATATATATACATCCTGTTTACTTTTTTCGTTTAGAATCTTCTGATGACATCATCGATAACATCTTGAGTAGAAGAGTTACCACCTAAATCTGGGGTTTTGATTTTATCTTCTGCCAAGTTAGCGTCAACAGCTTGGTAAATAGTAGCAGCAGCTTCTGGGTAGCCCATAAATTCCAACATTAAAGCAGTTGATCTAATAGTAGCAATTGGATTGGAAATACCTTTACCTTCGATATCTGGAGCGGAACCATGACATGGTTCACCAATGGCAAAGTTATCACCAACATTAGCTGATGGAACAACACCCAAAGATCCAACTAAGGCAGCAGCACCATCACTTAAAATATCACCATATAAGTTTGGAGCAACGACAACGTCAAAGATTTCTGGTTCTCTGAACATACGGTAAACCATAGAGTCGACAATTTGTTCTTTGTATTCAATGCCACCGTATTCGTTGATGTTGGCGTCGTAAACAGCACGACATGTTTCACGGAATAAACCATCTGATTGAGATAAGACATTAGATTTGTGAGTAACGGTAACGGATGGTTTGTCATGGAGTTGTTTTCCTGAGGAACCTTTTCTAACAGCTTCTCTTTGTAATGCAATATCGTAAGCCATTTTAGCAATTCTAGTAGAAGCGGTTTCAGTGATTCTTTTGATAGCTTCGGCAACCTTAGTTCCATCTTCTTTTTTGTAAACTCTTTCTTCTTTAATGTATAAATCTTCGGTGTTTTCACGGACAATAACCATATCAACTGGTCTACCGATTCCTTCAACGGATTTGACTGGTCTGACATTAGCATATAATCCCATCTTCTTTCTCAATGCAACAATTGGAGAGGAATAACCAGCAACTTTGGTAGTTGGGGAAGAAACAGCACCAAACAATGCACCGTCACATTCTTTTTTCAAAACATTGACAGTTTCGTCTGGTAAAGCAGTACCGGTCTTTTTGAACAATTCGAAACCAGCGTCCAAGTTGACGAATTCAAATTGCAAGTCGTGTTTTGCTGGCAAGTTTTCCAAGACAGCTTGACCGGCAGGAATGACTTCACGACCAATACCGTCACCAGGAATTAAACCAATTTTCAAAGTTTTTAAAGAAGTGGCAGAAGTTGAGAAACAACGACGAATTGATGATCTTGAAGCAGCTAACATTGTGTCAATATGTATATGTATAAAGAATGAAGCAATTGTATTTAATAATAATAAATCCGGGAAAAAAAAATAAAAGGAAAGAAAGAAAGAAAGAAAGAAAAAGTAGAAAAGGCAAGAACAATCGGTGAATTAATTTTGAAAAATTTTTTGATCCTTTAATAGTCCTCCCCGGTTTCGCACCAATCTCACAAAAAAGTATGGAGAGAAAAATAATGCGATAAAGAAAAAATAAAAAAAAAAAAAAAAAGAAAAATTTTCATTGTGTCTGCTCACGCATAAGAAAATTAAGGCAATTTTGTTCGTTGAGTCATTACTGTACAGTAGTTTAGCTGATTCGGATTTATCTGCGGCGCACCAACAAAGCAAATAAGGCAATGTCATTCAATATTAGTCACTTTGCCATTAGATTGCAAAAACGCTCACTAACCTTCTCTCATTCCACTCATTCACTTACTTTCCTACATAAAAACAATTGCAAATGTAAATCAAAATATCATAATCTGCTGAGGAGCAGTAAAATGTAATCATTCATTAATAAAGGAAAGAGTGAAAGTAAAACAAAAATACATCTATGTACAAGAAATCACATTCTTCATTCTAAATTAGTCTTCATGGCAATATCATCAACAATGTTCAAATTATTCTTCATCTGATTCTTTAACAACACCGACTTTAGCTGGTCTCAAAATTCTGTCGTTTAAGGTGTAACCAACTTGTTGAACATGGAAAATAGTACCTGGTTGTTTATCTGGGTGAACCATTTGGAAAGTAGCTTCATGTAAATTTGGATCAAAAGGTTCATCTAATGGATCAACCTTGTTTATACCATATTTGTTCAAAGTCTTTTCGAAGACATTCTTAGTCATATCAACACCCTCGTACAAGTTTTTAACTTCACTATTGGTTTTCAAAGTTTCTTCCTTAACGTGACTAAGAGCCAAGTTAAAGTTGTCTAATGAGTCCAATAAGTCTTTAGCAAATTTTTGTAAAGCAAAATCTTTGGCTTTTTGAACTTCCACCTTTGTAGTTTCTTGTAAATGACGGAAATCAGCGATTGCTCTGGCATAATGGTTTTTCATAGATGCTAATTCTTTATCCTTGGTTTCTAATTTTTCTTTCAATTCAGCAACTGGATCAACTTCTTCAGTAGCTTTTTCTTCTTCAGATTTAACTTCTTCTTTTGGTTCTTCTTGTTTTGGTTCTTCTTTAGCAGCATTGCTAGTCGTGGAGTTAAAACGGACGGTAAATCTTTGTGGGAATGCAACAGAAACGGTTGGAGTTACGACTCTTGATGCAGAAACAGCATTACGAGGAACAATTGATTTTGTCAATGTATTGAATAAAGCTCTTTGCATTCTGGTGTTTGGTATTAAATATTTGTGAAAAATTACAGTTCAGAAGCAAAAAAAAAAAAAAAAAAATCATTTTCAATTTCACTTTCATGTAACTTTCTCAGAGAGAAAGAAAATTTTTCTTTCGAGCATCTTCGAACGACTTTAAGTGTTTTTTTTTTTTTTGCTTTTCAGTTTCATTCTAAGTTAGTGCGTAAGTTTTCAGAAGTAGGGCGACAAAATTATTCGTACTAATTATTAGGAAATGTTCATACTAAAGCAACTGATACCTTTCATTACTATTATCTGCTAAATGTTCAAAACATTTTAACCACCTTTGATTCACGCAAAAAATACATGACGAATGGGTATAAACGATACCTTCATGTTATATCAATCTATTAATTTTTTATATTTTAATTTCTTAAGTATGAATAATAATAAAATCCTTTAGTCTCACCAGTCTGAATAAAATTATCAGATTTGCTTAGTGCAAGTAGTTGCAATTATTACCCAGAAATGTGTGCGCTACCACACGGCTATTTTTCTCTATTAGTTATTGTTCTATACACATATCTATGAATTAGCAAATCAGTCAAGTTTATTAACAAATTCCTTCAAATGTTGTAAATCTTTGATAATAATTGGTTGTTCACTTTTTCTTTCAGTAGAAGAATAGGTCTCTCCTGAGACAACGTGCAATTGATTTTCAGCTGGGAATCCCATATTAGGGAAGTATAATTTGTCGGTTGCAACATTTGCAGAAATATAAAAGTTACCAAAAGTGCCTGTGAATGAAACTTCTTTATATCTGGAATCACTAAATAAAGATATAATCGAATACTTGTAGTTAATATAATTGTTAACGCCAGATCCGTTGAAAACCACATTAGGACAATCAATTGATTTTGGAAGTAAAGTTTCGACAACTTCCTTCATTAAGTCAAACTGTCTTTGACAAGAAACCCAAATACCAATTGAATCTGTTGAATATCCCAATTTCTTCATATAGTAATATAACATTACGCAATATTCCGCTTCTTCCACTTGATCCTTTACTGATATAAATTCTCTGCCAAACGCGAAACCGGGAATAAAATTCTGTTGGTGAGTGATTGCGGCATGGTTATCTGATTTCACAATGAAATCACTGAATTTGTTGAAGACAAAGTCCTGAAGATTACCACCAATTATTTTAATTCCTCCAGTGCGTTTCCTTTCCCAATCCACAAATAAGTAAGTCAACTGAAATACGGATGAATGACAGTTAATGAGAACAAAAGAGGCAGTCGATTCAATAGTATCAATTATCCTAATCCAGTCATCAACAGTAATCATCATCGAAAAATTATTACCAATGAACTTCCAAGTATCCTCATTTAGTTCACTTTTGCAGATGGTCCAACATAAAAGTAGATAATGTATAATATGGGAAAAATTTTTAGTGATCTTTTCAACATCGGCTTTATTCTCAATTCGCCTGTTTACAATTTGTTGGAACTCAATCGGCAAGTCAACATTATTATTTAACTTGCCTTCTGTAACTGTTTTCCAGGCACCAAGGAACTTCATAGTGACTTGCTGAATCTGCTTTTGGGAAACGATATCTGTCAATGATATAATTTGCTGCATTCCAGAACATCTTTGAAGCTTTTCAAAAAAAGAATTGGCACATTCAATAACATTTTTGACTGAGTTTGCATCCCCATATCGAATTAAACTAATATCTTTATACTGGTTAAGATAAGTATCCGTTGGAACTACTACTATTGTTCTCGAAGAAGACAAATTTGGCAACACACTCGAAATATCAGCATGTTTGGGAGGAGACAATAATTCAATAAAGTGAACATCGTCGTTTCCACTAATTTTATGCTCAAAAGGCAATTTCAGACGTAATTCTCCTGACCAAAAATATCGTAATCTTCTAAGATACTTACTTGCATCCGATCCCTTCAAAGCATCAGAACTAGGTAACACTATCAAATGAGTATAATCCAAGTCATCAAGATTCTCACAAATGAAAGTGTACTTATTGGCTAACTTTTGGATCCTACCGATCCTCAACTTGTCAATGCCCAACTTTCTGATTTCTGATTCTTTGCTTGGTTTACATAATGTCACAGCTACTGCATATTTAAAATCATTTAACTTTGTTCCTTCAATATCCATTAGGTATTGCTTAGCTTTTATCATCAGGAGGTCCTTGATTTTCCAAAAGTACTTACTACTACCTGTAAAGGAATTAGGACCAGTAATAGCAATTCTTTCAGTGACTCGTTTCAAATGTTGGATTATTTCACGTTTGACCTGGTCCAGCATTTCATTATCTGAATCATTCAAAAATGTTTGAATTGTGTCATAGTTTGTTGCAAACTTGATGTAACGAGGAACATGCTCCAACTCCTGTTCAGTGAGTTTATCCCAAACCCCACTTTTCGTTGGTAAATGAGCAGATATGCCCTCAGTTAAAACACTTATATAAAACCTTTTCTTGTCGTCATTATCGGTAAAATAATTCAAAGTTTCGAAATTGGCTTGCATTCTTGGTGGAATATACATATCAATGAATTTCTTTGCATCAACTAGACTCAAATTATTAAAAAGCAATTTTTCATAAGATTCTGGTGACGGATCAGAAGAAAATTTGAAAAAAACAAGATCTTTCCAGAATTTAGTTCCAATGGCGATTGTCGATTCTATATCTTCATTCAAGACAGAAAAATCTTGGGATTTGCCGATAGCACTCTTCAAGAAATTCACAGCACCAATTGCTCCGCTAGTTGCTTTCACTGAAAAATAAGAAGTTGCTTTAGTAGCCTCCAATAGTAATTCAATTGGTTTTGAAAGGTGTTCAGTAGACACATAACTTTGGAAAAACTTTGCAAGTGCTACCTGCCATTCAGTTATAGATGTTTGATCACTATTTCCGAACGATAGAATCAATTGTAACATCCACAGGTATACCTTCTCATTCCTCCTACCAAAGGGAATAGAGATCAACTCTCTAACATGTACATTATCACTAGCAGCTCTAGGGTCAAATAATGAATTTAGGATCAGAAAATCATGATAACTTTCAATGAGTAATTCGTAGTCTTCATGAACAATAAAAATTGAAAATATTTGTAAAATGTAGATCTTGAATTCTGTGTCTTTAATAGTCTCATCAACTGCAAATGCAGTCAATTTATCAATGAATTTGAATTTTTCTTCCAGTTCATACCAAATACCAAACAATTCCTCAAACGGTTTTGTATTGTGGACTACTCCATTATATTCATGCACAACCAATGCAAGCAACAATTTATAAAAATTTACCGTTTCCTTCTTTCTATCCCACGAAATCCTAGAAGTCATCGACTCAACGAACCTTCTTTTAACCAAAAAATCCAAGCATTGGCCCTTGGCTTCACTTGAAAATACTATATCCACAATTTCATTGAATGGCTTCTTTCTGTAACTCTTAAAATACTGTTGGGATAATGTATCAAGTCGAGCAATAGTACTATCTAGACTCATTGTGGTTGCATAAACTACTTACGCCTGTAATAGATTCTAAAAGAGAAATTTTTTTGATTTCAAGACTGATGGATTTTTTTTTTCTTTATTCCGCGTTCACGTTCTCGAACTCAGAACGCGTCTTTTTCAAAATAAGCTTTACAAGAAGTAATTCAGTCCAGAACAGTAGCCAATTGGAAACATGTATTAAAGATTTTGTATTAATATTTACAAATAATAGATTTCGATACATTTTTTGTTGTTGTTGTTTTAAAATACTGTTTGATTTTACAAATTCCTGGTATTTAATTCTATTTTTGTCTTCAATTTGCAGAAAAGTTTGATTAAATTCTGAAAATGTTTAAAGATCAAATTTCCGCTGTTTAAAGAACCCGTCGAATTCTAAACAAATAACAACAAATTTAAATAAAATATATCTATATATGTCAATATAGAAAAGATTCTATTAGATTGATATTTAATGTTGTTGTACATAGAGTCAACAATCAGTATGGTTCTTGTTTTAAGAGAGAAAAAAATGGAAACATTTCAGAAAGACTAACTCGGATTTTAGAAAATTTCTCCGAATATGTTTGTTTGGTCGAGCTGAAATAACATTTAAGCTTTTAAAATTTTTTTAGAGTAAAACCAACGGTTCGACCCCAACAATAATTTAATAATTTTTTTTTACAATTTATTATCTCTATATTATTTAGTATATTTAGTATATTTTATATAGGGTAGCTAAATACAAATATTATATCAACTCATACTAAGATGAGCCTTATTTATTTGATTTAACGAAATAGAACCTAGGGTCGTGGAAAAGTGCCAGAAGAATACTTACTGAGAACATGTTTGAAAAAAAAAAATTTTTTTTTTCTCATTTTCCATTCATTTATATGGCCAGGAAACTTTCAAACTTTTCAATTGGATTTTACTACCAACAGCAGTGTAATGTTCAAAACTACAAACCGTTTCTTATCTGTTAGTCGCCCACTACTTAAACAAACAAGTGAAGCAGCAAGGGCTGCTCCTCGTTTTCATGTCAAACTTGCCGCTGTACAATTTCCTGAACCAGGTGCTAATAAGCGTAGGGAAAGGAGATTAAGAAGAACAGAGAAAAGAATGAAAAAGCAAATCATTAGAGATGTTAATACCTTAAAGCAGCATGAAGTTAAAAATGTCCCACTTACAGTTGATCCAGTATTGGGTGATTCGAAATGTAGTTTTATTCCAAGAATCATGGAAAAAGTCAACAATCAGGAATTGACTTTGGCTTATGGAATTGATAGAGTTGAATTTGAAAAACTTTTGTATGCTGCTGAAAAGATATCACTTGAAAAGGCATCAAATAATGAAGCATTACGTGAGTCTGTCATCGAAACGGAAGAAAATAAGAAACGTGCTTTATTGACTATACTCAACTTGAAGAATACAAACACCCCTGATAGAAAGAAGATGGCTATAAAATTTGCACGTGAAGAAATGCAAAGAGATTCCAGTGATACTGCTTCCCCTGAAGTTCAATCTGGTATTTTAACTGTTAAGATACATTACGGTATGCAACAAATGAAGAACATGCCAAAAGACAAAATCAACATTCAAAACGTCAGAGAGTTAGTTCAACATAGACAAAGACTCTTGAAATATTTGAAAAAACAAGATCCAAAGAAGTACTACTACACTATTGCCAAGTTGGGTTTGACTGATGACGCCGTCACTAGAGAATTCAATATGAGTAAACAATATATGCAAGACTTTAAAGTTTGGGGTGACAAGATTTTGGTTAAAGAGACTAATAGTGTTGCTAAGAAGAACCAAAAGATCAAAGACCTCAAGAACAGAATCTCTGCATACAATGACTTGGCAAAGAAGAACTACGAAATTTTGTCAGCCAAAAATTAGATGAGAATAGTGAACTAATTATTCGTTTATTGTATATAGTAAAAAAATTAAATATTTTCAAAGACTCACCAATTTTTCAAATTTTAATCCCGTTGTATCACTTACTTCAGCTTCATTTTTTAGCTGTTCTATATTTACTTGTATCGAATTATCAATATCTTTCGCATCATTTACCATATCCGAAAACACTTTGTAAAGGTCCAAATTTTCTGTACATAATTGATCATATATCATCTGAAGATTATCTAGAATGTCTTCGCTCTTGCTAATAATAGTTGAGTCAACAATTTCTAAAGGTGAAAGTTGATCAATGTTTGCAGGTTCTGCTCCAGAATCCTTTCTATCTTGTGATTGTTGTATAATATCGTCCAATTCATCTAGTTTTGATTTCATGTCTTTCTCTTTATATATTAGATCAAACTCATCTAGTGAATTTGAATGCCAAAATCCTGACATTTGGGAAAGAGCAGACTCTAATGATGTCACACCGTCTTCTGAGCTAACCAAAGTCGGGAAGCATGTATTCACTTGCTCAATAGACAATGATTTTTTGATCAGTTCTTCTAAAGCTCTTCGAGCAACCAATCTCAATCTTTCAAATCTAACCTTCTCCGTGTTGGTACTGTTCTTTAAGTTTGAAGTTGACATATTCGTAGTTTCTGAAGAAAAATAGTAAACAGAATAAAAACAAACTCGTAGATCAAAAAAAAAAAAAAAAAAAAAAAAAAAAAACAGAACAAAACATTCGTGTGGTTGTGAACAAGAATTTGTGACTCTCTCCCTCCCCCAACAGAAAAAAAAAAAAAAAAAAAAGAACTGAATTTAAAAACGAAAAAACAGTGGGAGCCGCCAGTTCAAAGCAATCTCAAAATTTCCTCTGTGTGCAACGAACATTGCCTTCCAATTACTCCTCTCCACAAATTTCAAACTATGTCAGATCCACGCTCATTAATAGCTGAAGCTGAAAAGCTACTTAAACCACAACTGGGATTTTTTCTGTTTTTGTCAGGTTCCTCTGCATCCATGAGAAAGGAGGATGCGACTGACCTTTATGTTCAGGCAGCCAACCTGTACCGTTTACTGAAGGATTTCAATCAGGCTGGTACTCAATTTGTGAAAGCTGCAGAGATTCAAGAAAGTTTGGGAAACCATAATGATTGTGCAAATCATTTGGTTGAAGCATATAAATGTTTTAAAGGTGTTTCTCCATCAGACGCCATTTCGGCCTTATCTAAAGCTATTCATATTTTCTTGACTCAAAATGGACAGTTTAGAAGAGCTGCCAATTTTACCTTGGATTTAGGAGAATTATATGAAAGTGTAAATGATAATGAGAGTGCTGCCAAAAGTTATGAACAAGCTGGAGATTATTTCACAACTGATCATGCTGAAGCTCTTGCAAACAAGGCTTTTTTGAAATGTGCAGACTTGTCTGCTCTTGGTGCCGATTACAAGAAAGCGATCGAATTATATGATAACATAATTAAGAATCTGCTTGGAAACTCCTTATCAAGATGGAGTTTAAAGGACTACTTTTTTAAAGTTGTATTGTGTGTTTTATGTATGGATGATGTGATTGAAGCAAATAAAAGAACTGACCAATTCCTTCAAGACGACCCAAGCTGGGCACAATCTAGAGAATATAAGTTAGTTCAAGGCATTCTCGAAAGTATTGATCTGGGAGATATAGAAGGATTTTCTGATAAGGTGTTTGATTACGATCAATTTAACAAGCTTGACAAATTGAAAACACAATTATTGTTAAAGATCAAGAATTCAGTAGTTGCTAAAGATGATGATGATTTATTGTAGATCCACTTTAACTCAAATGTATCTTTATTTCTTTTCAATATAAACCTTGGATAAATAACAAACCTATGTACTGTACTTGTACTTAGTCACACATCAACTTCACCCCGCAATAATTAAATTTGCAGTCATGGTGTCAAACCTACCTCTGATTAACTTAGCTTCAACTTCGAGTAACTCATGATACAATTCATGACCATCGGTTTCATTCTTGTGCAACATCTCTTGTATCTTGGCCTTGCTGAGTTTCCACACCACAGAATCACTAACAGTGGTGTACGTAATTTGTCTATATTCTGAAGCATCATCAATATCACCAAACGCCACTAATGGCAAAATACTACTATGCAACTCTCGGCCCTCACTTTCAAACTTTATCACAGATCGTATCAACCCTGATTCCACAATAAAGAATGCTGGCTCATCAGTTCTGGTGTCATAAAATTGGTAGTTTTCAGGAACTTTTTCCTTGATGAAATAAGGCGCGAGTTTAGCCCAGAATTCGGCATCCTTGTTGGAAAGACCCTGGAACGTGACCATCATCAACGACAATGGCTGCTTTTGGAAAAGCGAATTCTTGTTCATCTCAAACTTACTTTGTGTTTTGTGCTCATCATACACCGTTCTGCTTGCTGCCTGTAATACCTGGTTGCTTCTTGGTGTGGTTCCAAGCTCCCCAAATTTACCGAATAGCTTGGCACCAAAGGACGATGGTGACTGGAATTGCGGTTGTCGTGTTCCAGTGGAAGTAGGTACCGACTTTGACATTGACTTACTTTGTGTCTCGAGCCCTGATTTCTTCAACTTACTATACGTCTTCAAGAATGAGTTTTCACACCACTCCAAGGCATAATTCAAGCTGCTGAACAATTCAATAGGCGAATCGGAACCATTATCAAAAAAACCAGCATCACGCAAACCCTGTGTGATGTCATCGTCCTCCGATACTGATGAAATAATCAACTGGGTCTTGAACGAATTCGTCAAATTCAAAATACGACGGAACCCTTCTGCTGCAGAAAAATCTAAAGAAATCACACCCTTCATATCAATGATCAAGTATGAAAATGGATTGACACTGAACTTCTCCTCCTCAAACAAATTCTTTATTACTTTCTCAACACCGCCAATGGATCCAAAGAAAAGCGACCCTTCTAGTTTGATAATGTAAATCTGGTCCCCAACATGCTTGAGGAATTCTTGCTGCTTAGGGTGTCTCATAACTGTGGATCGGGCAACGCTTCCGGTGTAGATACCTTCCACAACAGGGGTACGTCCAGCTTCAACCACAAACGACAAACATGCAAGAAGAATACCTACCCCGATACCTGCAACAAAGTCCACAGCACCCATTGTCACAACAATAATCACAATGGTGGTATACTCAACTTTCTGGAGCCTTCCCCAAGTATCATACAATGCCTCCTTGAGCAATTCGTATCCTAGCAAGTAGATCAATGCTCCAACCACGCAGACAGGTATGTACCCAATAACCACCGGACCCACCACCATAACACCTGCAGTTGCAATAGCCAACATCACACCGGCCAATCTCTCATCTGCCCCAGCACGTATAAATAATACGGAGTTAGTGTAAACAAGATAGTTCTGAATGGAACCCACGAGACCAGAAATGGCGTTCGAATAACCATGAGCGACTAACTCCCTATCCACATCAATGTCATCAATGCCAACAGAAACCGCCAACGCAGGAACATTGATTGGAACATGAAGTATACCAAAGAAAGTAAGCGCCAACATTGTAGGGACTTGGCGTAAGATGCAGAACCAATCAACCACACCAAATTTGTACAAACTGTAGAATCCATACCATGGCTCATTGCCCTCAACTAATGGAAACACCCAACCATGGTCCCTGGCACTGTCCAAACTCCACTCAGGCACAATTGCTACAAGCAAATGGAATGCAATGAAGACAAAAATAAAGTACAAAGGAACCAACAATGAGTTGTGGAATCGGTGCTGAAGTACTACCAATATCGCTGCCAATGCGATCGGTGTTGTCCATTCTAACAAGATGATATGGTCGTAAAATAAATACTTGAAGGTTTCAAAGTTGTACGACAACCCTCCCTCCAATCGGGAGGACACCTCCACACCCGTTGCAACCAAAAAATACCCAACACCACCAATACATCCCACCAATATATGACGAGGGAAAATCCCACGAGAACACCTAATCTCAATTTTCCGAGCAAATAAAACACCAACCCAGTAACGATTGATGATATTGCATATGAAACAATGGTTGTGGCAATGATCGCATCATCACTGGAATCTGCCAACTCCTTGCTATCGAACCTGCCATGGTATGGAAAAATGGTGTCACTTCAATCATTTCAGACCCAATCCCTGCTTTGAAACCTGATCCTCCAAGAGAGTACACCAACTGACTCACTATGCATGACACGTAGAACATCGAAAGACCTGCTGGGGCCAATGACGAAAAAACTGCATCTCCAATCGGAAACATGATCATCCCGTAGGAAAGACCATCCAAAATGTTTAACAACGTACCGAGAAAAACTCCAGGTATAAAATGAAATGGCTGGAGCAAGTATTGATGTAATCTGCTTGGCTGGGGCTGTTTTTCAGGTATCTTTGTATTGCTTTGGCCGGATGTGTTGTGTGTTTGTCCACTATAATCTTCTCCTGATTCGCCAAACCCAATTTCTGATTCGTTAACTACCGGTTGTCGACCATAGTATCTAGTGGGGGAATTTCCAAGTAACGGGGTGGATGATGCATCCGAGGCTGACTCAAAAAACGGAGGATGGTTGGTATCCAATGGTGCGTTGTCGAATGCTTTGTCTTCGTAGTTGTCCTCTTCACCATCTATGACCCCAATATTGGCCAAACCAGCTGTTTGCTCATGGACTTCGGCACCACTATTGACCTGAGGGGAATTCATGTTCGCAAGAAAACCTGGTCTATAACTCATACTGACGTAACTTCTACCACCAATATCAAAATTGCTGTTATTGTTGATATTGAATGCTTCACTGACAGAATAATTCCTAACTCTGCCCAGTGTTGGTTCGTCTGAATCGTAAGTGTGGAACTCAGACTCAGGTGTGGCACCCAACAGTTTATTGTTACTGTTATGAACCGGGATACGGAAGGGAGAACTCATTGTCTTTTTTTATATAACACGGCTCGATACAAACTGGAAATGAAAACCAAAATCAAAATTAAAATCGAAATCAAAAGAAAAAAATAACAAAAATGAAGTTATAACGAATTCAATTCTCCTTTAGAAAATTATAAGTAAGAAAAATTTCCAGCAATGTAAATGTCCAAAACCTTATTACTGTCGTATTTGTTGTTAAAAAGACAAACCCAAGAAAAATGCTATGAATGCAGAAATAATTATGTTATAAGTGATAATGACAAAAAATACCAAAAAAAAAAAAAATAGACAATGAAAGCTAATGAAATAGTAGACTTTTAAATGGTTAGCAGAAGATGAAATGCTTTCTTGAAAAATATTTTTTTCTTTCGCTTATCTTTAATTTATCACACGTTTGGGTCGGATAATGAAAAAAAATTTTAACTACTATTGTAAAGAATTTCTCCTCATCTCCACCAGCAATACATTCCAATTCGATGATAATGGGTGTAGTGGGGAGGCATTCTAGAGATTATATCGATGTAGACTGAGACTATTATAGAGGATTGGAATCAGAATCAGAAAAAGTAATAGAATGGTCGATGGATGATGGGTCCAGCTGGTCGTGACAACCACAGTCTAGGGTTCGTGGTATTGTTCCGTAAATTAGCCGCAACCTAGAGATGGAATTTTTTAGCGCCCGCCTCCAAATCACCGGACCACGCTCGTTAGAGTGTTTTGAACACAAATGAACGAGTTATTCTAAATTGGAAATCGTCTAAAAGAATTAGTGGTTGTATATATCTTTCAATGTTAAGGTCTGATAGTACTCGGTCTTCTAGCTTCCATTCAGCCACCTTGTACGCATATTGAACATATCATGGTAACCTACATAGTGACTCCTATTAGGAGTTACCACGTGATACAATGACACAAAGTGAACTACAGTACATTCAACAAATAATTGAATTCATCATAAAAGAACAAGGAGACAGAAGAGAAGAACAACAGAGAGAAGAAAAAAAAAATTTTTTTTTCTCGTTTGTTTTACACAAAACTTTTGTTATGGTTTTCACACGTACCACATCTCTGTCCAGCCTGTGAGCATGAGGAAATCGATTGTTCATCGCGCTTAGCTCACTGACTCATTACCCTTTTCGGATGGAAAAATTTTTTTTTTCTTCAACATCCTCCCACAATTTAAAAACGTAAAAATTTTTTCCAATAACCTTCCCAATTTTTTCTTTCTTTCTTTCTTTCTTTCTTTCTTTCTTTCTTTTCCTTTTTTTTTTCTTCAATTAATCTTTAGATCCTTTTACAACCAGCTAACTTATCTCTCTTATTCTGTTCTTCCAGTCAACATGATAAGTATAAAATCTGCTGTGCTCCAGCAATTCAAGATCTCAAAAAAGAATATACTGTTGCTTCAGAAGAGCTCCTTTTCTATTGCTAGCTATTTGAAACAACAACAATTACATTACGCAGGAGGTGATTTATTGAAGAATTTCACAGATGAACATGCTCACAAATTAGTAGACGTATCAAAAGTCCTTGTTATTGGTTCTGGTGGTTTATCTATTGGTCAAGCTGGTGAATTTGACTACTCAGGATCCCAAGCTATCAAAGCTTTAAAAGAAGCTAACAAACAATCCATTTTAATTAATCCAAATATTGCTACAAATCAGACATCTCATTCATTGGCTGATGAAATTTACTATTTACCTGTTACTGCTGAATATATCACTTACATTATTGAAAGAGAAAGACCTGATGGTATATTGTTAACATTTGGTGGTCAGACTGGTTTGAATGTTGGTGTTCAATTGGACAAAATGGGTGTTTTTGATAGATACGGTGTCAAAGTTTTGGGAACTCCAATTAAAACTTTGGAAACATCAGAAGATCGTGATTTGTTTGCTAAAGCTTTGAAGGAAATTGATATTCCTATTGCTGAATCTATTGCTGTTGAATCAGTTGATGACGCCTTAAAAGCTGCTGAAAATGTTGGTTACCCAATTATTGTCCGTTCTGCATACTCTCTCGGTGGTTTAGGTTCCGGTTTTGCTGCAAATGAAGAAGAATTGAGAAACTTGGCTGCTCAATCACTTTCTTTAGCTCCTCAAATTTTGGTTGAAAAATCTTTGAAAGGATGGAAAGAAGTTGAATATGAAGTTGTTCGTGATCGTGTCGGTAATTGTATCACTGTCTGTAATATGGAAAACTTCGATCCATTAGGTATTCATACTGGTGATTCAATTGTTGTTGCTCCATCTCAAACTTTATCCGATGAAGAATACCACATGTTAAGATCTGCTGCTATTAAGATTATCAGACATTTAGGTGTCGTTGGTGAATGTAATGTTCAATACGCTTTGCAACCAGATGGTTTAGACTACAGAGTTATTGAAGTCAACGCCCGTTTGTCTCGTTCTTCTGCATTGGCTTCTAAAGCCACCGGTTATCCATTGGCTTATACCGCTGCCAAAATTGCTCTTGGTCACACTTTACCAGAATTGCCAAACCCTGTTACTAAAACTACCACTGCTAATTTTGAACCATCTTTGGATTACATGGTTACAAAAATTCCTAGATGGGATTTGTCCAAATTCCAACATGTCAAACGTGATATTGGGTCAGCCATGAAATCTGTTGGTGAAGTTATGGCTATTGGTAGAAACTTTGAAGAATCTTTCCAAAAAGCTATTAGACAAATTGATCCTTCATACGTTGGTTTTCAAGGTGACCATTTTGAAAATTTGGATGAAACCTTGGCCAATCCAACTGACAGAAGATGGTTAGCTGTGGGACAAGCTTTGTTGCATGAAAATTATACTGTTGATCAAGTTCATGAATTGACTAAAATAGACAAATGGTTCTTACACAAATTGATGAACATAGTTAATATGTACCGTGAATTGGAAGCTAATGGCCACATTTCAATTATTAACCGTGATTTGATGAGTCGTGCCAAGAAATTAGGTTTTTCTGATAAACAAATTGGTATGTGTGTTGGTGCTGACGAATTAGAAGTCAGAAGAGTTAGAAAAGAATTCGGTATTGTTCCATTTGTTAAAAAGATTGATACATTGGCTGCTGAGTTCCCAGCTAACACCAACTACTTGTATACTACTTATAATGCAACTAGCTCAGACATTGATTTTAACGACAAAGGTACCATGGTTTTGGGATCTGGTGTTTATAGAATTGGTTCTTCTGTTGAATTTGATTGGTGTGCTGTTTCCACTGCTCGTGCCTTGAGAGAAAGTGGCCACAAAACAATTATGATCAATTATAACCCAGAAACTGTTTCTACTGATTTCGATGAAGTTGATAGATTATACTTTGAAGAATTGTCTTTGGAAAGAGTTTTGGACATTTATGAATTGGAAAATGCTGAAGGTGTTGTTGTTTCTGTTGGTGGTCAATTGCCACAAAATATTGCTCTTTCTTTGCAAAATGAAGGTTGTAATGTTTTGGGTACTAATCCTGAAGATATCGACAAAGCTGAAGATCGTCATAAGTTCTCCCAAATTTTGGACTCAATTGGTGTTGATCAACCAGCTTGGAAAGAATTAACCTCTATTAAAGAAGCTGAAGACTTTGCTGATCAAGTTGGTTACCCAGTATTGGTTCGTCCATCTTACGTTTTGTCTGGTGCCGCAATGTCTGTCATCAACAACAAAGGCGAATTAGAAGCTAAGTTATCTAATGCTTCTAAAGTTTCCCGTGATCACCCAGTTGTTATTTCTAAATTTATCCAAGGCGCCCAAGAAATTGATGTTGATGGTGTTGCTAGCGAAGGTACTGTTTTAGTCCATGCTGTTTCTGAACATGTTGAAAATGCTGGTGTACACTCTGGTGATGCTACTTTAGTCTTACCACCTCAAGCTTTATCACAAACTTTATTGGACCGTTTGAAAGAAATATCTGACAAGGTTGCTAAAGCATGGAACATTACTGGTCCTTTCAATATGCAAATTATTAAGAATGACAAAGAAGGTACATTAGATGATGCTAACTGTGAATTGAAAGTTATTGAATGTAACATTCGTGCATCTCGTTCATTCCCATTTGTTTCTAAGGTCTTGGGTGTTAACTTCATTGAAGTTGCTGTTAAAGCTTTGATCAAAGAAAATGTTCCAGAACCAGTTAACTTAATGAATAAGAAATATGACCGTGTTGCAACCAAGGTTCCACAATTTTCTTTTACTAGATTGGCAGGTGCTGATCCATTCTTGGGTGTCGAAATGTCTTCTACTGGTGAAATTGCTTGTTTTGGTAAGAATTTAACTGAAGCATACTGGACTTCTATCCAATCAACTATGAATTTCCATCTTCCAAAACCAGGTCAAGGTATCTTGTTTGGTGGTGACTTAACCAACGAAAAATTAGGAAATGTTGCTAAACAAATAACTGGTTTGGGTTATAAATTCTACACTGCCAGTGAGCCAGTTGCCAACTATTTGAAGAATTATGTTAGTGAAGATGTTGAAATCATCGAATTCCCAAAGACTGATAAGCGTGCATTGAGAGAAATTTTCCAAGACAAAGAAATTGGTTGTGTTTTCAATTTGGCAAGAGCTAGAGCTGAAAGTTTGTTGGATGAAGATTACGTGATGAGAAGAAATGCTATTGATTTTGCTATCCCATTATTTAACGAACCAAATACTTCATTATTATTTGCCCAATGTTTGAAGGAAAAGATTGGTCACAAGGTCTCCTTTGATGAAGTACCACACAAAGTAGAAGTTCCTGAAGAAGTTAGAAGATGGAGTGAATTCATTGATGGAAAACCTGTTTAGTTGAGATCATTTTATACAAAATAATTAGAAATTATTATACAAAGAAACGACGATATATATTTAATAAATAAAGAAATTAAAAAAAAATAAGAATAAAAATAGAGTTTTTATATAATGGTATAAGTTAAAGAATAAATAAAACGTTGCTATAAAAATTCGATACAACGTAGTTAAAGTGTGCGCCGTTTATGATTGGTGTAGTTGTGTTCCTTTTGTGCTGGGAAAGTGACACACTTTTTACAAAAAAAAAAAAAAAAGAAAAAGAAAAATCACAAATCCTCAAATCCACAAATTGATGGAACATTTAGATTTAGGGGATAAAAATTGAATTCACATTTGATAACAAGTTTACAGATATTTATTTGATAGTGATTTCCAAATTAGTTATGTTTATCCGATAATTACAGATTAGTCTTAGATTGTAAATTTATCGCGGGTAGACATTGTTGATAGCTTAGATAACGCTCAAAACCTGATTTAAACTATTAGATAGTGTCGCTTCTTTCCTGATTCTGTTTCCTCACTCAATTACACTGTTACTTAATACCGAAAACTTGCATAACCCCCTAGGTGTAAATTAAGCAAAAACAATGAAAAGTCTTGATAAGAAAATCTTTGATAAGATAGAGTATCAAGGAAATACATAAAGCACTGCGGAACTTCCCAAATTGGGGGCGCCAAAATAATTGCGTAGAATTGCGCAGTTTATGCATTCTACGTCAGATTTAAGTTTCCAACTACCTGTCAAAGAAAAATGTCTAATACTGGTTAAAGTGATAAATCAACTTATTTGTTGATAGACAGGCAAAGTAATAGTAATACACCCAGTTCTTTTCCAGTTAATATTGGGATTTGGGTGTCACGCCATGTACCAGAAGTTCACATTGTATTCCTATGCGTGTGTATACCTGTACAAAACTTCCAATGATGTATCGTGATTCTCAGTGACATTATTATTTCTCTTTTTTATTTTTTTTTTCGTGCGATGGCTTCTGGACGACTTTTAATTCTTGAGATAGTGTAGGGAGTTTAGATAAAGTATATTCCTTACCAACAGAACAATACAAGGTGGCTTTTGAACAAAGAAAGAGCAGAAACAAAAGACTATATAAAGTCAGTTATTCTTCTTTGGATTAAATTCCTTTTTTATTAATTTTACTAAGACTGCAAAAAAAAAAAAAGAAATTCAAACCCAATAATAAAACTATGGATTACGGTAACCTTCATACGGATATGGTTCCAGGAACTGTTCACTTGATTGATATTAACGGAAATTTAAATGTTAAAAAGCAAGGAGATATAATCTTGCAACCACAACCTACGTCTAATCCCAATGATCCATTAAGCTGGTCACGCTGGAAGAGAATCTCACAATTTGCAATTGTTTGGATGTGGGGATTTTTTGTTGCTGTTGCCATTAATTGGACGGGTCCACTTTATGGTATTTGGGAGGAACAACTTGGTGTTACTGTTGGTCAATTGGGTACTTCTGTGGCATTGGGGTTTCTCTTTTTGGGAATGGGAGTGTTGACTATCCAACCTACTGCATTGAAATTAGGTAAAAGATTAGTATATATTGCCGGTACAATTATTTGTATTGTTTCGTTGGCAGTTGGATCACAAGCTACATCTATTGATTCAATTTATGCTTTCAAGATTTTGGTTGGTCTTGCAGCAAGTCCTTGTGATAGTTTGGTAGAGCTTAGTGCCACTGATTTGTTTTTCCAACACGAAAGATCAACTGTAATAGCCCTGTTGGTGCTTGCCTTGTATGCTGGTTCATTCATAGGTCCTATAATTGCTGGCTACATTGTCGATGGAATTGGCTGGATTTGGTGCTTTTACATTCAAATAATTATCTATCTGGTCTTTTTTCTTTTCCAATTGTTTTTCATGGAAGAAACTTCTTTCCGAAGACACCTTGATGGCGAAGAACTCGAAGAAGAAATAATTCAACAAATTAAATCAACTGAAGTAGAAGAATCTCCTAAAGAGGATTCAAAAAAACCGTTAGAAAAGGTAACATATGAAGATGAACTGGTTTCATCAGGATCAGTGATTGTTCAAAGAAAATCATACTTACAAAGAATGAGCTTGATTCACACTGACCAGAATGATATAAGAAGTTGGTTATGCATATTTTATAGACCGTTCTTTGCATGGTATTTTCCTGCATTTATTTTTGGTGGTATTGTCTATGGAAGTCAAATGATGTGGTTGCTGTTAGTTGCTAATACTCAAGTATTGGTTTATGGTTCTGATCCATATAATTTTTCAGCTGGTGGTGTGGGATTGACTAATTTGGGCAGTTTGGTGGGTTCCATATTAGGAACCTTCTATGGTGGTAAGTTTGTTGATTGGCTTTCCATTAAATTGGCGAAAAGAAATAATGGAATATTGGAACCTGAGTTCAGATTATGGGCAATGATTGGACCTACAATTATTAATGCTTGCGGTTTACTCGCATACTGGCTTCCATGTGCAAACGGAAAATCGTGGGCTTATTCCGTGGTTCTTGGTCAAGGAGCTATGGGTTTTGCAATGAGTAGTTCTGGAAGTATCTGTATTACATATGCTGTTGATTCGTATCCCAAATTAGCCAGTGAAGGGATAGTCCTCATGTTGTTCATTAGAAATATGATTGGTATGGGCTTTTCTTTTGCAATTCTGCCATGGATTGAGAGAAACGGGCTTACCGTAACCACTTGGTTAATGTTTATGTTATCAGTGATTATTAATGGAAGTTTCATCATTTTGATTATTTATGGAAAGAGAATTAGACGTTGGACAGTTGATCATTATGAAAAAATCTCCAACCCGAAATACGGTGAATTGTTTAAATGACAAGCTCATGACGTGATTCAATCATATCAATTTAAATAGAATTATATTTAGGATTTACAATTATTAAAATTAGCCTTTTATAAAAAACAACTTTAACTTTTGAACTCTCTTTGTAGTTTCATTTAGCTCATCCGAAAAGGGCAATGAGTCAGTGAGCTAAGCGCGATGAACAATCGATTTCCTCATGCTCACAGGCTGGACAGAGATGTGGTACGTGTGAAAACCATAACAAAAGTTTTGTGTAAAACAAACGAGAAAAAAAAATTTTTTTTTTCTTCTCTCTGTTGTTCTTCTCTTCTGTCTCCTTGTTCTTTTATGATGAATTCAATTATTTGTTGAATGTACTGTAGTTCACTTTGTGTCATTGTATCACGTGGTAACTCCTAATAGGAGTCACTATGTAGGTTACCATGATATGTTCAATATGCGTACAAGGTGGCTGAATGGAAGCTAGAAGACCGAGTACTATCAGACCTTAACATTGAAAGATATATACAACCACTAATTCTTTTAGACGATTTCCAATTTAGAATAACTCGTTCATTTGTGTTCAAAACACTCTAACGAGCGTGGTCCGGTGATTTGGAGGCGGGCGCTAAAAAATTCCATCTCTAGGTTGCGGCTAATTTACGGAACAATACCACGAACCCTAGACTGTGGTTGTCACGACCAGCTGGACCCATCATCCATCGACCATTCTATTACTTTTTCTGATTCTGATTCCAATCCTCTATAATAGTCTCAGTCTACATCGATATAATCTCTAGAATGCCTCCCCACTACACCCATTATCATCGAATTGGAATGTATTGCTGGTGGAGATGAGGAGAAATTCTTTACAATAGTAGTTAAAATTTTTTTTCATTATCCGACCCAAACGTGTGATAAATTAAAGATAAGCGAAAGAAAAAAATATTTTTCAAGAAAGCATTTCATCTTCTGCTAACCATTTAAAAGTCTACTATTTCATTAGCTTTCATTGTCTATTTTTTTTTTTTTGGTTTTTTTTGTCATTATCACTTATAACATAATTATTTCTGCATTCATAGCATTTTTCTTGGGTTTGTCTTTTTAACAACAAATACGACAGTAATAAGGTTTTGGACATTTACATTGCTGGAAATTTTTCTTACTTATAATTTTCTAAAGGAGAATTGAATTCGTTATAACTTCATTTTTGTTATTTTTTTCTTTTGATTTCAATTTTAATTTTGATTTTGGTTTTCATTTCCAGTTTGTATCGAGCCGTGTTATATAAAAAAAGACAATGAGTTCTCCCTTCCGTATCCCGGTTCATAACAGTAACAATAAACTGTTGGGTGCCACACCTGAGTCTGAGTTCCACACTTACGATTCAGACGAACCAACACTGGGCAGAGTTAGGAATTATTCTGTCAGTGAAGCATTCAATATCAACAATAACAGCAATTTTGATATTGGTGGTAGAAGTTACGTCAGTATGAGTTATAGACCAGGTTTTCTTGCGAACATGAATTCGCCTCAGGTCAATAGTGGTGCCGAAGTCCATGAGCAAACAGCTGGTTTGGCCAATATTGGGGTCATAGATGGTGAAGAGGACAACTACGAAGACAAAGCATTCGACAACGCACCATTGGATACCAACCATCCTCCGTTTTTTGAGTCAGCCTCGGATGCATCATCCACCCCGTTACTTGGAAATTCCCCCACTAGATACTATGGTCGACAACCGGTAGTTAACGAATCAGAAATTGGGTTTGGCGAATCAGGAGAAGATTATAGTGGACAAACACACAACACATCCGGCCAAAGCAATACAAAGATACCTGAAAAACAGCCCCAGCCAAGCAGATTACATCAATACTTGCTCCAGCCATTTCATTTTATACCTGGAGTTTTTCTCGGTACGTTGTTAAACATTTTGGATGGTCTTTCCTACGGGATGATCATGTTTCCGATTGGAGATGCAGTTTTTTCGTCATTGGCCCCAGCAGGTCTTTCGATGTTCTACGTGTCATGCATAGTGAGTCAGTTGGTGTACTCTCTTGGAGGATCAGGTTTCAAAGCAGGGATTGGGTCTGAAATGATTGAAGTGACACCATTTTTCCATACCATGGCAGGTTCGATAGCAAGGGAGTTGGCAGATTCCAGTGATGATGCGATCATTGCCACAACCATTGTTTCATATGCAATATCATCAATCGTTACTGGGTTGGTGTTTTATTTGCTCGGAAAATTGAGATTAGGTGTTCTCGTGGGATTTTTCCCTCGTCATATATTGGTGGGATGTATTGGTGGTGTTGGGTATTTTTTGGTTGCAACGGGTGTGGAGGTGTCCTCCCGATTGGAGGGAGGGTTGTCGTACAACTTTGAAACCTTCAAGTATTTATTTTACGACCATATCATCTTGTTAGAATGGACAACACCGATCGCATTGGCAGCGATATTGGTAGTACTTCAGCACCGATTCCACAACTCATTGTTGGTTCCTTTGTACTTTATTTTTGTCTTCATTGCATTCCATTTGCTTGTAGCAATTGTGCCTGAGTGGAGTTTGGACAGTGCCAGGGACCATGGTTGGGTGTTTCCATTAGTTGAGGGCAATGAGCCATGGTATGGATTCTACAGTTTGTACAAATTTGGTGTGGTTGATTGGTTCTGCATCTTACGCCAAGTCCCTACAATGTTGGCGCTTACTTTCTTTGGTATACTTCATGTTCCAATCAATGTTCCTGCGTTGGCGGTTTCTGTTGGCATTGATGACATTGATGTGGATAGGGAGTTAGTCGCTCATGGTTATTCGAACGCCATTTCTGGTCTCGTGGGTTCCATTCAGAACTATCTTGTTTACACTAACTCCGTATTATTTATACGTGCTGGGGCAGATGAGAGATTGGCCGGTGTGATGTTGGCTATTGCAACTGCAGGTGTTATGGTGGTGGGTCCGGTGGTTATTGGGTACATACCTGTCTGCGTGGTTGGAGCATTGATCTACTTGCTAGGATACGAATTGCTCAAGGAGGCATTGTATGATACTTGGGGAAGGCTCCAGAAAGTTGAGTATACCACCATTGTGATTATTGTTGTGACAATGGGTGCTGTGGACTTTGTTGCAGGTATCGGGGTAGGTATTCTTCTTGCATGTTTGTCGTTTGTGGTTGAAGCTGGACGTACCCCTGTTGTGGAAGGTATCTACACCGGAAGCGTTGCCCGATCCACAGTTATGAGACACCCTAAGCAGCAAGAATTCCTCAAGCATGTTGGGGACCAGATTTACATTATCAAACTAGAAGGGTCGCTTTTCTTTGGATCCATTGGCGGTGTTGAGAAAGTAATAAAGAATTTGTTTGAGGAGGAGAAGTTCAGTGTCAATCCATTTTCATACTTGATCATTGATATGAAGGGTGTGATTTCTTTAGATTTTTCTGCAGCAGAAGGGTTCCGTCGTATTTTGAATTTGACGAATTCGTTCAAGACCCAGTTGATTATTTCATCAGTATCGGAGGACGATGACATCACACAGGGTTTGCGTGATGCTGGTTTTTTTGATAATGGTTCCGATTCGCCTATTGAATTGTTCAGCAGCTTGAATTATGCCTTGGAGTGGTGTGAAAACTCATTCTTGAAGACGTATAGTAAGTTGAAGAAATCAGGGCTCGAGACACAAAGTAAGTCAATGTCCAAGTCGGTACCTACTTCCACTGGAACACGACAACCGCAATTCCAGTCACCATCGTCCTTTGGTGCCAAGCTATTCGGTAAATTTGGGGAGCTTGGAACCACACCAAGAAGCAACCAGGTATTACAGGCAGCAAGCAGAACGGTGTATGATGAGCACAAAACACAAAGTAAGTTTGAGATGAACAAGAATTCGCTTTTCCAAAAGCAGCCATTGTCGTTGATGATGGTCACGTTCCAGGGTCTTTCCAACAAGGATGCCGAATTCTGGGCTAAACTCGCGCCTTATTTCATCAAGGAAAAAGTTCCTGAAAACTACCAATTTTATGACACCAGAACTGATGAGCCAGCATTCTTTATTGTGGAATCAGGGTTGATACGATCTGTGATAAAGTTTGAAAGTGAGGGCCGAGAGTTGCATAGTAGTATTTTGCCATTAGTGGCGTTTGGTGATATTGATGATGCTTCAGAATATAGACAAATTACGTACACCACTGTTAGTGATTCTGTGGTGTGGAAACTCAGCAAGGCCAAGATACAAGAGATGTTGCACAAGAATGAAACCGATGGTCATGAATTGTATCATGAGTTACTCGAAGTTGAAGCTAAGTTAATCAGAGGTAGGTTTGACACCATGACTGCAAATTTAATTATTGCGGGGTGAAGTTCATATAGGATATATAGTAAATCGATGTTAACTATTGCTATAGACATGAAGATTTTTCTTCGATCGGCATAATATTAGTTGCATATGTAGATCGTTTTCATCATGAACCAGCTGATCAGCACGTAAACATGCATGCACGTGCAAGATTCCCCCAACTGATAAGAAAATATTTTCCCATTTCTCTCGTATTGGTTGTGCTTCCTGTCATTTAAATTATTGTTACAATACCGAACAAGGCAAAACCCAGCGCGAAACATGCAAAAAAAAAAGGAAAAGAGAACAACCTTGACTTATCTAATGTCACCACAATTTTAATAAATTGCTACTTTTATTTTTACAATTTATTTATTTATTTCCCCTATTTTTCGCCCCAATTTTTTTTTTTTTTTTGGTATAACATAGACCTGAACAAACCAATTCCTCGATAAGATATCAAGTATGGTTTCATTCAGGAACATTGCTTTAACAGCTCTCGTTGTATCTTCATCAAATGCCTTTTCATTTTCCAACCAATACTGGGATAAAGCTGTCACTATCTTCAAGAATCCTTCATCTTTGATTCCTCAATATTCCAGAATCGCAGCATATGGTGATTCCAAACCCGTTCCTGGTGATTCCCCAATTGAAATCTGTGACTTTACCGAATCACAATTATTGAAATTGACCAAAGTTGACTTGACTCCAAATCCTCCAGTAGCAGGCACCAACTTGACATTCACTGCTATTGGAACCATTGACCAAACCGTTGAAGATGGTGCATACGTTGAGGTTGAAGTCAGATACGGGTTCATCAAGTTGATTCATCAGACTTACGATTTGTGTGAAGAGATTGTCAAGGTGGACTTGGAATGTCCGATCAAGAAGGGCGAACATGTGATTAGCAAAGTTGTTGAGATTCCTGAAGAAGTGCCTCCAGGAAAGTATTTGGTCACTGCTAGGGCCTACACCAAGAATGATGAGTACATTACTTGTCTCACCGCCACTGTCATTTTCCCTGTTCAGTAGATAGAGTTACTGGAAACGACACTGTAGAGATTTTTGTTTTTTCGTAATCTTTGAAGAAGTCTAGTGTAGAAAACAAAAGCAATACAAGCCTATCCATAATAATGGAGATGGTGTTATTAATAGATAATTTTACATGTCACATACTGTATTTTGTTCTTGTAGACAGCAGCAAGAATCCTCTAATTGATCTTGTTGGGTTATGTGGAGAGCGGGGAAGGACCGTGGTTGCTTTGAACCATATGTTGGTATGGCTCTTGCAGTACGGCGGTGTCCGATGTCCTGTGCGAATTCAAAGTTGTGATGATTTCTGTTGTCTCTCTCGTCGTCACCGCGATGCACGTCGCAACGCGATCAAAGTTATTTTAGACTGTACTATAGTACAACTAAAAAAAAAAAAAACAAAAAAATAAAAAGAAACAGGGATTATTTTATGAGTCTGAAGAGAGACCAATTTTTCAACCCTCAATCCCCCCACTGAGATAAAGCATATCATTGTTATTCTGCTGCACAAGAAGATATGGCCCAGATTGAAGAGTACTTTTCAGTACAAATATTCTTTATCATATTAAGAGAAACACTTGAGACGGCAATTATCATCTCAGTGTTATTGTCATTCATCAATCAACGTTCTCACAAGCATGACAAGTCACAGGCACAACAAGGACCATCATCCACTGAAGATGAACCACTACCTTCAAATTCCGCAACTATTGTCACATCTAACCACAAATCCCATTTGGAAAAAGTGCATCAAAAACTCAAACTCCAGGTATGGATCGGGGCACTTCTTGGTCTTTTATTTGTTTTATCATTGGTATGGTGTTCACTTTATTGTTCTACTTTGTAGGGCAGGATTATTGGGCATACACGGAGAGAGTATGGGAAGGTGTCTTTTGTATTTTGTCGAGTGTGATCATCACTGTTATGGGAATTGGTCTTTTGAGAATCAACAAAGTTATGAAGATCAAATGGTGGATCAAATTAGGCGATGCATACAACAATGACCAGTACGAACAAGACGAGGAGGCTGAGGAGGCTGAGGGGGAAGAAGAAATTGCAAAGTTAGGAGATGATGTGATTTATGAAGACAGTATAGCAAACTATGGTGGTACAAGATCAAGTTCTGAGTCAAATATCGCTAATGAGAGTATCCCGTTGACATCGTCATCCTTAAGATCAGCTCCAGCATCATCCACTGTACCTGCTCCTGCATCTGCACCTGTGACTAAGAAGACCACAAATAAACAGTCATTTACTAAGAAATACTACCTTGCGATTTTACCGTTGGTCACCACATTGAGAGAAGGGTTGGAAGCAGTTGTGTTCATCGGGGGTTCTGCCATGACATCTACCTTGTTTTCCATAGTTGTTTCTGTCATATGTGGGGTTGCGTTTGGTTCGTTGATCGGGTACTTGCTTTATCAAGGAGGAAACAAGCTTTCACTTCAGTATTTCCTTATCTGTTCCACTTGTTTTCTCTACATTGTTAGTGCTGGATTGATCAGTCGTGGTGTATGGTTCTTGGAACTTGAGAGGTATGTGCGAGCCTGTGGTGGATTGGACGTTAGTGAAACAGGAAGTGGTCCCGGATCCTATGACATTGCAACGAGTATATGGCATGTCAATTGTTGTAATGGGTTGACTGATGGATGGTGGATGGTGTTGAATGCAATTGTAGGGTGGACAAATTCAGCCACATATGGTAGTGTGATTATTTACATGGTGTATTGGTTATTGGTCATTGTGTGGTTGAAGATAAAGTTGTATGAGGAAAGAGAAGGCGTATTACCATGCATCCCTGTTAAATGGCAGCTCAAGAGAATCAGAAAGAAGATTAGATTGTATGAATTGCGAAACAATCAGCAACAACAGCAACAACAGCAACAACAGCAACAACAAGAACAAGGCGAAGAAGATGCTGAGAGAATTATTGATGGTGGTGAAGGACAAGAGTCACAAGGATTGTTGCAACTGACTTGATATGTACTGTACATAAAATTATAGGTTAAGAAAGAAAGCACGATTTTAAAATGAGAGAAATATTCATGAGTGAATGTGGTAGATGTGTCATTTTGTTTAAATTGGTATTGATTCTGTTTTTCCATTATAAATTTTTTAAAATTTTGCAATAAATTATGAGTAAATATTATTTTTTTGTAGGGACGGTCAAAGTTAGATCAATAACCGAAGTCGCTCAAATTCAATAGAAATTACTTTAACATTTATGAAAATGAATAAATACACGTTCAAGGGAAACTCTTCATCTTTTATATAAGAACGTTTCACTGTTTGCATACTTTTTCTTTTTTTTTTTTGACAATTATTAGTTTATACGAGTATTTTCAAAGGTGAAGAACATTAAAACATTGTTCGATGATTTTCAAATCAACTCACAGAATATTTACAGTGTGAATACAAAATATATGTTTTATATTTTCGTTATTTTTTGAATTTATAAATGTAAATAGAATATGTAATATTATGAAAATGAACTTCAGACCATTAGATCTATTCCAAAGAGGAAGCACCAGTAATAATATCAACCAATTCATTGGTAATGACAGCTTGTCTAGTTCTGTTATACAAAATAGAGTAATTGTTGATCATATCACCAGCATTCTTGGAAGCGTTATCCATAGCATTTCTTCTAGCAGAAATTTCAGAAGCGTAACCTTCAGCCATAGCAGCCAACAAGTTGTTGGCCAAAGAAAATTGAGAAACTTCAGAAGTAACTTCTTCACCTTCTAATTCGTATTTGCTTAAACCTGGGGCATTGGCAATGGCTTCAGCAGCAAAAACAGAGAATTTAGATGGTTCAAAACTGACACCAGAAACAAACTTGTTGTAAATGATTTCAACGTTTTCGTAACTACCCAATTTGGCAATTTCATCAGCAATCAAGGCAACTTCAGTGAAGTTTGGTTCTTCTTTACCGATACCATTGAAAGCCAATTTGATTTTATCAGAGTAAGTTCTCAACAATTGAACTTTGACTTTGTCACCAATAGCAACAATATCAACGTTACCATTCAATTCAGTGGTTCTCTTTCTGGCAGTCTTGGCTAATTGAGAGTGAATAGATCCACACAAACCTTTGTCGGAGGAAACAACAATCAACAAAGTCTTATCTTCAGATTTAGATTCTTCTTCAATAGCTTTTGGTTCAGTGTTTTGTAAGAATTCTTTGTCAGATTCATTGAAAACACGGGATGAAGCCATAGCTCTTTGAGCCTTGTTCAATCTAGTGGAGGCAACAATTTTCATAGTGTTGGTGATTTTTTCAATGTTCTTAATGGATTTAAGACGATTTTCAATTTCACGTAAAGTGGCATAGTTTCTTGAACTGAAATATGTATACGTTAGTAATTTGAATATTCAATACGTTATTATGAGTGAAAAAAAAAAGGAAACATCATAGAAATGGGACGAATCATGTCTACTATTACCAGTAGCTCGTTGTTGACAGACATCCCTCGATACTATATCAATTGCCTTCACTATCGATCCTTCATTATGAAAAAAAAACATACCTAACACGGACTGCTTGAGCAGCTCTTGGAACAGCTAAACGAAACATTGTTGGTTTGTTGAACTACTTGGTGAAAGAATCCAGTGAAAGGATTTTTTTTTTTCCTTCTCTCAAACTACTGTTGGAATTTTTTTCATGTTTGTTAGTGCGAGTGTAGAGTTTTGTTAAGGAGAAAAACTCGGTTTCTTCCCAAAGCTGTTGCGACGATTTCATTGGGCAATAGATATTCTTGGTGAATTTTACACTACCCCGAATTACACTATTTATCTATAGTGATTGCAAAACTCTATAGTTTGTATCTTTACACCATGTATACCGTTTTTTTTTTTTTTATTTTAATATATGAATATATAGTAGTATATAATACTGTTAGTCAATAATTGAAATTTTAATAAATTAAAGGAAAATAGAAAAGTAAAACAGAAAAACCAATGAAGTGAAAGTTTTCAATACAAAAGGGACACCATAATTGCAAACCACGGAGACTATAATCGATGAGGAATATAAAATATACACCCACATGGACTATTTCGTTTATGTAATGAAATAAACTTCCAAATAACTATCGCTTTTCAAGTCTATGCAAAATAAGAAAGATAACTATCATTGTGTAATAGTAATTTGAAAAAAAAAGCAATCAGATCCAACAAAAATTAACGTGGACAAAAGCCATTCTTGTAAATGTACCACCATTCTATTGTGAAGGATCGTTCTTTTGGTATCCCATGTAACCTTGGATTGGATAGTTTTCACACATTTTCATATATTTCAAGACCAAGGATTTACAGTTTCTTCCAGCATCTTCTTCATGGTATTGTCTGCATTTTCTTAAAGCTTCATGTGTTACTCTTAATTCATAAACTCTAATCCATTGTTCCCTGAGCATAGATTTTCTAGCTGCCTCTACTTGTGTTAAGTTGTTGTAGTTAATGTCATCAAATGAAACTAATTCTGGTCTTGGATGGTTTTCATAGCTGTCTAAACGGCCTGTTAAAATTTTTTAAAATTGTTAGTACATTGTATTTGATTGGCATCAATCCTGAGATAATACATACCCATAGTTGATTCTTTTTGTATGCTTGAATATCTAGTTGGAGTTCCTAAAATCTCTATTATGTTATTTTTTTTCTTCAAAAAAACTCTATCCTATTACAAATGCTGAAATTTTACTGGTCGCACCAAACCATGATTTTTTTTTTCTTCTGTTGTCTTCGTGCAATAATTCTAAACTCAGAGAGTGAAATTTACCGGCCGTACACTACCGCAAGACATTTGTACATTCGCACGCGAAAAAAAAAAAAAAGAAAATGAAAGAGGACAACATCAGGTTGTCAAGAAATCATACCCCAATAATCATCATCAACAGGAGGATTCCATTCTTTATACTTAACAGTGCGGGTGAAAGCACAAGATATATACATACATAATTGAATTGTTGATATGTCAGAGAAAAAACCATTAACAATTGTTCCCGAGGACAAGAACAATTCTCCAATATTTTCGTTCAATGCCAGTGTAATTTCCCATTTGCATACATTTTTTGCATATTCATCATTCCTAGCAGCATTGGCAGTCGGCTCGTACTTACACTACTATAAAATTGTTCAAAATTCGTCTTATGGTTACCCTGACGAATGGTTTCCTAGTGTTTCTGCAACAATTGGTGATAGGTATCCTGAAAGATCCGTTTTTCAAATTATAATTGCTTTGACAGCAGGTCCACGGTTCTTATTGTTGATTTTCAACTTTATCTCCCTTTACAGACAAAAAAGCTATTTACCGTATGTTGCCTTGATAGCAGGAACATTGAGAACGTTTACTGCTGGTGGTTGGATGTACATAACATCAACTGATGACCACGATGCTCATGATATTTTCATGATTTCATATATGGTCTTGACCATTCCTTGGACTATTTGCACAACTTTATTATCCCCAAAACCATCTACACAAAGAAGTGCCAGGTTTTATTCAGCTGTTGCATTTTTTGGTACTATTTTCCCGTTGATTTATTGGTTCATTCAGCACAAGGTTCATGTTGTAGCAGGGGCATATTCAATATATGCCTATTTTGAGTGGGGGTTGATTTTCTTTGATATTTTATTTGATGCATGGTCCGCATTGGATTTCAAAAATATCGATGTTGTGATAACTGGAAAGGGACTACAATTGGCTACTAAATCAGTAACTAAGCCAAAAGAAACGACACTTCCGGAAACCAAAAAAATCCACTACCAATGATGAATTCACCAATATTGAATTGATTATAAACTTAACTAACTCATATATGTATTGGACGGTGGCAACTTCTTTAATTTTATGTATTTGGTATTTTCCATTGTGGCATATGGGCATTTCTGGTTATGAAGCAGCCATTTTGTCGTTCTTTTTGGCACCAATAGTTTTGTTTATTCCTTTTGTTAGAGGCTTTTTCATTTCTTATCCTTGTATTGCTAGATCATTGACTGTACTTTTTGGTATTGGTGCTTATAAAATTCAGGATCCAGAGCAAAGACTTTTAAGTATCACAGCCGGAACTATTTTTGGTGTAATCTCAGTTGTATCAGATTTTGCTGCTGTTAGCAACGTTCCTAAAAAATTAACCTCGTATACATCCACATTTATTTTAGGAGCATTGACCACTTCAATTTTCAAGTTCATGTTCTATTCTAACAATCCAATTTGGCCAATCATGCACAAAGAAAATGGTGGATACAATGCTACAGGTATATTTTTAGGTTTGCTTGCTGCGTTCTTTACTCCTAAAGAAAAACCAGTTTCTAAGGACCCAAAAGTTGAGGCTCTCAATATTTCAAATGGTGGGTCACTAATTTTAGCAGCTATCGGATTCGGGGGTTATTATTTTTCAATTCAATCTTATTTGACTGACTCAGGTACCTTGGCTCTTTGGTCCTGGGAAGGTTATCCGATCAGGGGGCCAACTCCAATTACGGGTGCATTATTCCACTTTTTTGCCATAATTATTGCAATTGTAATTTCAACAAAGCTGCATCCAAACCTTTTTAGTGGATGGGGTTATAATATCATTGTGGGAGGAGGTAGTGCATTTGTTTTGTACTCGTTCAGGAACTGGATTGGGTATGCCGGTGCAGTCGTTTATACCTTCTATTTGGTTTCAATAAGTCCAATTATTTGGAATTCCCTCAAAGGCTACAATATCGGAGGTGTTTTCTTCTTAGGGTATTTTGTTAGTATTGTTTTAGCATTAGCTAGTGTCTGGATTGTCGCTTACGCTTTTGTCCCAGGTGGTGCAGTACTTAGAGAAAGAACCGACATTGTTTTGGGAAGCTCTTATGTTGCCATTTTACCAGGTATTTTAAACTACAGATTACGCAGTGATAAATTAGTGAAGGTAAAATTCAGTAGTTGTAGAATGTTGAGACAAACTTTGACCGTGGTAACAGCTTTATCTGCATTAGCAATTACTATTTTCATAAAAGATATCCAACAGAACCATTCAGACCATACAACGAAGACTCCAAATCATTTACTGCTGGAATTTGGTGTGTTCATTTTGGGTTAGACAATGATATGTGGTCCTCGGAAACAAGAATGAGAGATTTGATTAAAGAAGCTGAAATTGACATTATTGGTTTATTAGAATCAGATACACAAAGATTGATTGGTGGTAATAGGGATTTCACTCAAACTATTGCCGAAGATTTGGGTATGTATGTGGATTACGGTCCGGGGCCAAATAAACACACATGGGGTGCTGCATTATTATCAAAGTTCCCGATAATCGAATCAACACATCATCTTTTACCGTCTCCAGTTGGTGAATTAGCTCCAGCAATTCATGCTACCTTGGATATCTATGGGGAACTAGTCGATGTTGTTGTATTCCATTCAGGTCAAGAAGAAGATGTCGAGGATCGTAGATTACAAAGTTTGGGAATACAAGAAATAATGGGCAATTCTTCCAGGCCATTAGTTTTATTGAGTTACTTGGTTACTGAACCATTGAAGGGTAATTACAATACCTATGTTAGTGAAAAATCAAGAGTTTACGATATCGATAACACTGACTGGGATAGATGGTGTGAATATATTCTCTTTAGAGAGTTGAAGAAAGTTGCTTACGCGAGAATTTCACGTTCAACAATTACTGATACTGAATTGCAAATAGCCAAATTCAAGTTAATGAATGAAGACGAAAAAAATGATGAAGATTTAGAATTCTATTACGGTAATAACTTTGTCAATGAAGATTCAATTGATGAAAATTTAAGAATGCCACAGCTTTTTAGAGGTGACGGGGTCAGAGGACATAGATATCATGTTTTTGATGAACCAAGATATTTTGCTCAAGAAAAGTGGCAAAGACAAAACAATGAACAAGATGGAGAGGGATCTGAAACCGACCAAGACGCTTAAAACTTTTCCAACAATGAAATGACTAAATATATCACATACATGGGAAAGTAATTTTAAATGAACTAACAATAAAAGATAACGAAAATTTTCATGTTGTAGGTTACAAGAACATATGTCTGTTCAAAGTAAGCGGTGTAGCATCATAATTCTCTACCCAAAATTTCATTCTAGATTAGATATTTCCGAATTGTTCACTCATTTTAAAGTCGTACTTTCTTTCTTAACCTATAATTCTATGTACTACTACATATTAATTCAGTTGCAACAATCCTTGTGACTCTTGTCCTTCACCACCATCAATAATTCTCTCAGCATCTTCTTCGCCTTGTTCTTGTTGTTGCTGTTGTTGCTGTTGTTGCTGTTGTTGCTGATTGTTTCGCAATTCATACAATCTAATCTTCTTTCTGATTCTCTTGAGCTGCCATTTAACAGGGATGCATGGTAATACGCCTTCTCTTTCCTCATACAACTTTATCTTCAACCACACAATGACCAATAACCAATACACCATGTAAATAATCACACTACCATATGTGGCTGAATTTGTCCACCCTACAATTGCATTCAACACCATCCACCATCCATCAGTCAACCCATTACAACAATTGACATGCCATATACTCGTTGCAATGTCATAGGATCCGGGACCACTTCCTGTTTCACTAACGTCCAATCCACCACAGGCTCGCACATACCTCTCAAGTTCCAAGAACCATACACCACGACTGATCAATCCAGCACTAACAATGTAGAGAAAACAAGTGGAACAGATAAGGAAATACTGAAGTGAAAGCTTGTTTCCTCCTTGATAAAGCAAGTACCCGATCAACGAACCAAACGCAACCCCACATATGACAGAAACAACTATGGAAAACAAGGTAGATGTCATGGCAGAACCCCCGATGAACACAACTGCTTCCAACCCTTCTCTCAATGTGGTGACCAACGGTAAAATCGCAAGGTAGTATTTCTTAGTAAATGACTGTTTATTTGTGGTCTTCTTAGTCACAGGTGCAGATGCAGGAGCAGGTACAGTGGATGATGCTGGAGCTGATCTTAAGGATGACGATGTCAACGGGATACTCTCATTAGCGATATTTGACTCAGAACTTGATCTTGTACCACCATAGTTTGCTATACTGTCTTCATAAATCACATCATCTCCTAACTTTGCAATTTCTTCTTCCCCCTCAGCCTCCTCAGCCTCCTCGTCTTGTTCGTACTGGTCATTGTTGTATGCATCGCCTAATTTGATCCACCATTTGATCTTCATAACTTTGTTGATTCTCAAAAGACCAATTCCCATAACAGTGATGATCACACTCGACAAAATACAAAAGACACCTTCCCATACTCTCTCCGTGTATGCCCAATAATCCTGCCCTACAAAGTAGAACAATAAAGTGAACACCATACCAATGATAAAACAAATAAAAAGACCAAGAAGTGCCCCGATCCATACCTGGAGTTTGAGTTTTTGATGCACTTTTTCCAAATGGGATTTGTGGTTAGATGTGACAATAGTTGCGGAATTTGAAGGTAGTGGTTCATCTTCAGTGGATGATGGTCCTTGTTGTGCCTGTGACTTGTCATGCTTGTGAGAACGTTGATTGATGAATGACAATAACACTGAGATGATAATTGCCGTCTCAAGTGTTTCTCTTAATATGATAAAGAATATTTGTACTGAAAAGTACTCTTCAATCTGGGCCATATCTTCTTGTGCAGCAGAATAACAATGATATGCTTTATCTCAGTGGGGGGATTGAGGGTTGAAAAATTGGTCTCTCTTCAGACTCATAAAATAATCCCTGTTTCTTTTTTTTGTTTTTTTTTTTTTTAGTTGTACTATAGTACAGTCTAAAATAACTTTGATCGCGTTGCGACGTGCATCGCGGTGACGACGAGAGAGACAACAGAAATCATCACAACTTTGAATTCGCACAGGACATCGGACACCGCCGTACTGCAAGAGCCATACCAACATATGGTTCAAAGCAACCACGGTCCTTCCCCGCTCTCCACATAACCCAACAAGATCAATTAGAGGATTCTTGCTGCTGTCTACAAGAACAAAATACAGTATGTGACATGTAAAATTATCTATTAATAACACCATCTCCATTATTATGGATAGGCTTGTATTGCTTTTGTTTTCTACACTAGACTTCTTCAAAGATTACGAAAAAAACAAAAATCTCTACAGTGTCGTTTCCAGTAACTCTATCTACTGAACAGGGAAAATGACAGTGGCGGTGAGACAAGTAATGTACTCATCATTCTTGGTGTAGGCCCTAGCAGTGACCAAATACTTTCCTGGAGGCACTTCTTCAGGAATCTCAACAACTTTGCTAATCACATGTTCGCCCTTCTTGATCGGACATTCCAAGTCCACCTTGACAATCTCTTCACACAAATCGTAAGTCTGATGAATCAACTTGATGAACCCGTATCTGACTTCAACCTCAACGTATGCACCATCTTCAACGGTTTGGTCAATGGTTCCAATAGCAGTGAATGTCAAGTTGGTGCCTGCTACTGGAGGATTTGGAGTCAAGTCAACTTTGGTCAATTTCAATAATTGTGATTCGGTAAAGTCACAGATTTCAATTGGGGAATCACCAGGAACGGGTTTGGAATCACCATATGCTGCGATTCTGGAATATTGAGGAATCAAAGATGAAGGATTCTTGAAGATAGTGACAGCTTTATCCCAGTATTGGTTGGAAAATGAAAAGGCATTTGATGAAGATACAACGAGAGCTGTTAAAGCAATGTTCCTGAATGAAACCATACTTGATATCTTATCGAGGAATTGGTTTGTTCAGGTCTATGTTATACCAAAAAAAAAAAAAAAATTGGGGCGAAAAATAGGGGAAATAAATAAATAAATTGTAAAAATAAAAGTAGCAATTTATTAAAATTGTGGTGACATTAGATAAGTCAAGGTTGTTCTCTTTTCCTTTTTTTTTTGCATGTTTCGCGCTGGGTTTTGCCTTGCTCGGTATTGTAACAATAATTTAAATGACAGGAAGCACATCCAATACGAGAGAAATGGGAAAATATTTTCTTATCAGTTGGGGGAATTTTGCTTTGGGAGAGAATGATGATTGACCAACAAATTGGTTGCAGCTTTTTACAAGTAAATCATCATCATCATTTTCAAGTTACAATTGATTATGAATTAGCATTCAAAAATTAAAATTTAAATTTCTTTAATAAAATCTTGAATGAAAAATAATATATTAAAAATGTGGCTCTTTTATACAAGTGAAGCATATTTTTTTTAATCTACTTTTATAGCTCCAAAAATTTTTCTTATAAAAACTAATCCTGTCAATAAACCAACAGCACCACATGATATACCTATAATCACTGATGCCAATGCCATATAAACAAAGTATAATAATCCACTGACAAAATCTTGCACATTCAATATCCTGACATAATAATAAATAGAGTAGCCATAAATAAACCAACCAAGACTGGAACCAACCAGGAACGATAACCAAATCCAATGTGGATCATTATAAACCACCAATGAGATATACACTGCAACAATGGTTGATTCAACAATTATAATGATCAACATAATGATAGTAATAAACAAAAATCCATACATGAAATAAAATGTAGTCTTTTCCAACCAAACGGAATTAAAGATAAATAACAATTCAACGTAAACTATACCAAATGGAATGATACCATAAATGCATACAGTTTTCAAATAATTAAATATCACAGTAAGAATTTTCCCAGCTTTTTTAGGTTGACGTGTTGTGTAATAAACAGACTTTTCAATCATTGGGCTTTGAGGAGGAGTCTTGAAATCGACTCTAGTGTAGTTATTTGCATAAAATCCACCAATGATCCCCAATGGACATTGGATAAGCAAGAAACATAACAACAAGACAACAATTGTACCAAATGGTAAGGCTGCAGAAGATTCCTTGGCCCAAACAAAAAAGTTTAATACCAAAATCACAGCAAATATAAGGGCTGGCAATGCAGCACTGAACAAAAGGGATAATGCGACGGTTATAAATCTATCATATGGTTGATTCAAACTGTCTCCTCTAAAATATTTATGCAAAATTATACCAGCATATGACGAGATTAAACCAGAAGCAATAATAAAGAAAATTGAGATGGAAAAGAAAGCTCCTTGGTGTGCATTAAAGAATGTATTTTTGGTACCAATTGAGTTTAATATTAAAATAGTAATTACACCAATTGTGGCAATAAACATTTGAATACCTGCTGCTACTAAAGTGGTCAAGAATAACTCACCACGAGGAATATGATTAACGTCATTAATTAAATTTTTCCAACCAGAGGAAAGTTGACCATCTAATTCATTTGTAGTTGGTAATGCTGTAGGACTATTAGTATTTTGAATATCTTTTTTCAAAACTTTAACTAATACAATCATGACAATTAAAGATGCCAAAAAGATTAAAATAAATGAGTTGACAAATGAAATCCAATGAACATGAACATGAGCTCCATTAGTTTCATTTTCATAATATAATTCCCATCTTGAATCATAATCAATTGTATTATCCTCTCTCCAATAAACAGAATAAGTATAAGGAATAAGTGATCTTTCTTCATCCAACTCACCATCTTCTTTATAATTTGGAATAAGTGGGTAATTTTGAAAATTTTTTGAAGAACCAGGACATTCTTCATTGATAACACTTTTTGGATAAACTTCAAATCCAACAATTGTATTTTTATTAGAATCACCTTTTTCTTTATGATATCTAATAACCAACATGACATGATTATAAATATAACTCACATTATCATCAGGATTAACAAATCCTATGGGGAAACCAGCAGCATAATACTTTTTTCTATGGTTAGTTGATTCAAAAGTAGTTGCACCAGGTAATCCATCAATTGACCAATGATGAACATAACCATCTTTAATCAACTCTGAAGCTCGTTTAATTCCACTTTGAGAAGATAATAAATCACATAATCTACTACAAGGTAAATCAACACCAAAATGTAAATCATAACCACTTTGCCAAATTCTTTCACCTTTAAGTAACTCACCTAATGAAGTATGTATTGGTTTAGCACCATTCATAGGTGGACAAACAAATGGTAAACTATAAAATGAAAATGGTAATTGTGTAGTATCTGATTCGACCTTGTTAACTAACAAGTGTACTTTATCTCCATGTTTATAATAATTGGGACTTAAACCTAAATCAAAACCTTGAGTAGGACATATAATGAAAATAAAGGAAAATAGTAATAATGATATTAGATGTAGCATTGGTATTGTATGGTTGTTTTTTTAATAATAAGCGAATGGATGAAAGTTGATAACCTTTCTGGTGTGTGTGTGTAAAAATCTGAACCAATCAAATCGTTATAGATAAGATATGAGAATTAAAGAAACAAGTTGTAAATTAAATAAATAAATAAATAAAAAACAAAAAAAAAGGTGAAAGATATGAAAAAGAAATTCGACAACTAGATAATTTATTGTTGATGTACTTGTAAATATTTTTTTTTTTTTTTTTTTTAAAAAAAATTAATCTTTAGAATTATACAGAAATAATCCCCCCTGCAATTGTACTGTATATAAAATAATACTGTACAACACAGTACTCGCCAATTATTTGAATAAAATTTTCATCATTACCAAACAAAAGAAGAAGAAGAAAATTTAAAGCTTAGTTACACAAATATAAACCCCCAAGGGCGCCTTGGGAGCAAAACAGAAAACAAACACAAGTAACCCAAAAAAAAAAAAAAAAAATTAAAAGTTCCCGTGGTGGTACTAAAAATATATATACAGTATATACACACATACAGTACATATATTAGATTCTCCCTTTAACACAACATGCGCATCATACATCTAATTATCATATTGACATGGAGAGTTATACTACAATACAATAGGAACATCAGTTCTCAAACAACTCTTGTTCATTTGTAACAGAATATCCAGCTAACTTAACAAGTACATGTACTTGTACTTGTACTTGTACATTTACATGTACATACTCTACAATGTATGTGTGTAACTGAATATTAGCCTGAAACAAAATTATTTTGTTTTAATGCAATCTGATAGATATCACCGATTTTATATATTATTGTATAGCCACAGTTAAATCCAAATTCTATATGCCTTTTCTTTTTGACATGTCTTTGCTGTCTTGAGTACATATTTTTCTTGAATCATAGTTGTTTTTCTTCTATTTATTTGGTTTATTTGGTTTGTTGATTCAGATGCTGCATGTTTATGTGAAATTCTTGTACTGTGTACTGTGTACTGTGTACTGTGTACGTGTTCATGAGTTTATGTGTGTATTGAAATCTCGCATCCTCCGATGAATCGTATACCATATTGTTATAATATTATTTTTTTGATTTTTCTTCTTGTGTTCATGTACACTACACATATCAATGAGTGAGAGGTACACACGACTACATAATCGTATTTCCTTTATTCTTACATTTACATACTACATGAGCGCGTTTTGAGGTTGTACAGTGTTGTGCAGCTACAATGAATAGTGTACAGTATGTGTTATGGTTATGAAACTCAACTTCTAACGCGCGTACATGAGAATATGGTCTTGTTATTTTGTACTACTGTACAATAATGTGAACTCTTCAATTTCACAAATTTCAATAGGTCGAATTTTGGACAAGCAGATATCGCTTAGGAGGAAAAAAAAATTGTACAATTTATACGGATCTATCGATCGTAGCAACAATTCATTTTTTATGAATTAAATCATCCTTCGTAAATTGAAATACACAAAAAATTTTTAACAAATTCCACTTATAGATAATTTACGATCAATCAATCAATCAATTAATCAATTAACCTTTTAATGATTCCATTGCTTCTCTAATTAGATAATTTCCTTTTGGATCTAAATTCAAAGCAATTGTAAATTCTTTAATAGCCTGAAATTTATCATTTTGTAAATTATACAATTGTCCCAATAAGAAATGAACACTTGCTTCATCAGGTGCTAAATTCTTTAAAATTTCAAAATTTTTTAAAGCTTGATTATATTGTTGTAAACTAAAATATAATTGTCCCAATTTAAATATTGGTAATGGATTTAAAGGTTGAAGTTTATTAGCTAATTCATATTGTTTTATAGCTAAATTTTTTTTATTCAATTTTTCCAATACCATACCACAACAACAAATCAAAATAATATTAATTGGATTAATTGAAATGGCTTTACGGAAATGATAATCAGCTTTTTCATAATCTCCAAGATTTATATAAACCATACCAATACCATATAATGCATTATAATGACGTGGATCTAAAACCAAACTAATTCTAAAATTTTCCAATGCCATTTCATAATTATCATTACTAAAATATTCATGTCCCTTTAAAGTATAAGCATAGGTAAAACTCTTGTCTAATCTAATGGCACGATTAAAACATTTAATAGCTTCATCAGGTTCATGAGTCAATGAAAATAAATTACCAATTGTACACCAAGTTATGGCAGAATTAGGATCTAAATCATGTAATTCATTGGCTAAATAAGTCAATTCAACTTTTTTATTTAAATGCCATAATAATGTCAGGAAATATTCCATATCTTCTAATCTTGTCCTATCCAATTTTCTTAACTTGTTAAAATAATATTCTGATTGAGAATAATTAACAATTTCATAATGTAATCGTCCCAATTTACTTAAAACCCAAGGTGTTTGTTTTTCTTGATTACTAAGTGATGTTTCTAATATTCTAATCGCTTTATAACAATCATATTTGCACATACTTCGAAAACTTTTACCCAAAATTTGATACAATTGTAAAATATACTTTTCACTTTTTTCAATTTCTTTAGCTATTATAATTGAAGAATTCGATGATGACGATGATGATGATGCGTTCGAGGCTGATGTTGAATTTGATGATGACGTATTTGGTTGATGAATGGATTCTAATGTGGCAGAATTGTTTCTTTTCAAACTTCTCTTCTTTGGTGTTTCAATAGCACTTTGAGATGATGATTGTTGTTGGAATTGTGGTGATTGATGTTGATTCTGATTTTGATTGTGGTTGTGATGCTGATATTGGTGCTGGTGCTGATGAGGGAACTGATGGAGATTTTGTTGATTTGATTGTGACTGAGATTGTGATTGTGATTGAGATTGTGGTTGTGATTGTGTTTGAGGTTGTGAAATTAACCTCGAAGTTATCCTCGAATAAGCACCATGACCACCAATACTTTTCTTTCTATCTTCTGGGAAAGATGGTTTAGCAAATTCAAAATCCAAATTATGATTTGAAGAATTTGTACCTCCACCTGTACTAGTAGTACCACTACTTATACCAGTATTATTCAAATTTGATTTCCTTAATGGTGCATCTGGAATACTAGGGTTTTTAATCCTTGGTGTTGAAAAATTAAAATCATCCACATGTATGGAAGGTGTCATCATTTTAGAATTTAAATTTTTATCATTAAATGGATTAGTTAAATCTGGAATTATTGATCCATCATTATTCGTCGCCACCATTGAAATACCAGATGTTGAACCAGAAATATTTCCAGTAGATGTTGATGATTGATTCTGTAATTTAAAAATTGATTTTACTCGAATATTAACTCCTAATTTGCATAATTCTTGAAAAGCTTCAAAATCAAATTGATTAATTTTTAAAGCTTGAGTATAATTAACACAACTATTCTTAACATCATGAATTTCTCGATATAAATCACCCAATAAATGATAAATCATTGAAATATCTGGATTTATACTTCTATTAAACTCATAATTAAACCTCAGATATCGAGTATTAACATTGTTATTGTTATTGTTATTACTATTACCATTATTATTACTCTTTATCCCATTCATTTCATGATATTTTTAGTTTTAATTAAATGAAATACACCTTCTTTATATTTCCCTAATTTTAAACAACATTTCCCATATAGAAAAGAACAACCTAAATGATGATCAAATTTCCTTAAATTATTTAATTTATAATAACATGTTTTAAATTTATCTTGTTTAATTAATACAAGACAATACAAATATATAGAATCCAACATTTCTTCATTTTCTTGCAATTCTAAACTAGATTGCTGCTGCTGTTGCTGTTGCTGTTGTTGTTGTTGCCGTTGTTGTTGTTCAGATTCAACAATAGCTATTAATCTCTCACAAGCAAATTCGGCATTTTTATAAGTTAATGTATCTAAAGAATGAATAATAATTGATCGTAAATATTGTTGAGTATATTTTGGATTTGCATCTAAATCAGAACTTAATGATGATGGATCTTCATGAAGTAGATTACTTGCTGGATTATTATTATTATTTGTTGTTGTTGATTGCATAGTTGTTTCACGATAGATAGATAGAACTTGTGTATAGTTTTTATTTCTGTCGTCCAATAAATAGATATTCTCTTTTTAATTTAAATTGCTATTTTAGAATGTATGAGTATGTGTTTATGTGTGTGTGTGTATATATGTGTGAATGTTTTTTTTTTTTTTTTATTTCTCTGTTTCTCCTCGTGTGGTTTAGACGTGGATGATTTGATTTTTTAACAAAAAAAATTTCTGTAGATGGTGTTTTGACTTTTATTTTTTACTTTTCAGTAATTTTTTTTTTCTCTCTCTTTCTTTCTCTCTCTTTTTCTATGTTTGGGTTTTTTTCTATTTGAAGTATTACATAATCTTATAACTCCCATGATATTTGTGTAGGAATATTTTGTTATGAATTACAAAATAAAATTTATCATAGGTTTCAACAAAACCTAAACTGTTTCACATATAGGTTAATTAACCACAAGCACTATATTTTATTATTTCAATACATATATTAGGACATATAAAGAAAATTCAAAAAAAAAAAAAATAAAAAGGAAATTAGACAAAAACGAAGACAAATCCCTAAATAACATATATAAATTACTACATAATACAAAGTCATTAGCTCATTCTATTTTTTAGATTTTATAACAAAACTATGATTACCTGAAGCATCACTTGAAAATCCCATTAATTTATCCAGTTTTCTTGATCCACTCAGGATTCTTTGTACTGGATTCTTAATTGCAGATTTCAAATCTCCTTTTGGAGTCAGTACATTTAGTGAACTATTGTTGGATGATCCTGAAGCTGTAGTATACGGTGTTGAAGATAAGCCTCCATTGTTAATGTCACCCACACTTCTACTTCCATTTCCATTATTGTTGATGTTTTCATTTCCTATACCATTCAAGTATTGATGAGAACTCTTTTTCGAATCAACACCATTACCATTGGTTTGTGAACTTTGACGAGAAGGTGGTTTAAACTAACATAGTTGGTTTCACCAAAATAATTACTACTTGTAGTGGTTGGAGTACCATTTGGAGAAGACCCAGTTACTGATTTTGGTGACAACATCCCAGATGCCAACAAGTAAGGAGACACAAATCCACCAGATTGACTAGAACTACGTGGAAGCTGTGGTGTTGTTGGCATATTTGTTGAATTTGTACGTTTCACATTGGTATCAATAGTCATTTTAGGCACCAGAATATTTTCATTCAAAGTACTGTCATTAATTGCAGATGAAGAATCATATTGCGATGATTGAAATGACATATCATTATGCATTTCACTTGAAAGATAACCTTGAGCTCTCAACTCTTCGTCTCGTAATTTTGTTTCTTCACGAGCTTTCGCCAACAATTCTTGTGCTTTGCTTAAACTAACTGTAGGAGTAGAACAACTACTGACCACCGGAACAGAGTCATCAATATCAATTGTAGCTTGCATCAAAGCCTTAACCCAGCCTCTCATTTCTTCTGAACTTTCAACAGCAAAATAATGTGTCTTTGGTTGAGTAAATGTTAAACCTTTCTTAAAACCCGGCGCTGGGGGAACCAATTTGAAACAATAATTACCAGCAAATGTTGTTGATGCATACATGGCTGTATACTTGTCAGATTTTTCAGTTTCTTCTGCATCACTATTAATTGGTATCACCTTGTGTGCAGTTATATCAATAAGACCCTTCTCCTTTTTATCCTTCAATGAATGATAATATGATAAACGAGTACCATGTAATGTGAAATATCTTGTTCTCCAAGCCAATGTATTACTGGAACGTTTAGACATATATCCACTGTAACTAGCAGACTTGATAGCTTCATCTGGGGTGATTTCACGAATACCTTCTTGGAAAGCTGATGTCTTCAGTTTTTTAGAACCAGTTAAAGAACGGAAATTCTGTGTTGAAGCGACTCGAAGACTCTTGAGTCTTGAAGCATTAGGACGAGAGTGGTCAAGTACTGTAGAATCACTTGCTGATCTTCTTTCATCTCGAAGTATATCCATAGATTTTGTTCTACCAGGGGTAAAATCAAGTTTCTTGGGTGATAAATTAGCATCATCGATATCAACTGGGGAATTTGATAAATCAAAAATTTGAGATCTCCTTTTTCCAGTAGGAGTTTCAGAACCATGTGTTCCATAGGCATCTCTCTTTATCTGAACCGGTGATATTAGCTTATCATCACCCTTAGGGAATTTACCACTTGAAATTTGCAATTGTGGAGTTGGTTTGGAAGAATCATCGTTACCAGAAGAAAGGAATGACAACATTGATGAATGTCTTCTGTGATGATTGGAACTTGATTGGTTTCTTCTGTGACGATTAGAAGCTTGAGACCCATTTCTATTGTGATTAGAAAACTGTTCATAAATAGATGAAGTAGGTCTTGATAAACCAGACACAGAACCTGTACCTGCACCCACTCCTGCACCAGAGTTTGATGCTAAAGCTTGACTGGAGGCGTTAGTACGAGTCATATATAAACCGTAATGAGAAGGTGGTTGTCCATACTCACTTCCATCCCCGAATTTGTAGTTTGCATTCATTGGACTATCAGGATTAGGTGGTTCGGGGGCTTTTCTTGGAGACATAAATGTTCCTTCTTGATGAATATATGGTGATACGTTGTCCAATGACTGTGATCTTTTTCGTTGATGATATTTGTACGTTGACGTGTCGGACAATACGGCTGAAGGCATTAAAAGAGTTTGTTCTTTCTCTTGCAAGTTTTGTCGTTGGTTTTGGAGATTGTTATCTTTCCTATCTTCTCCAAACAAAGTAGCATTATCAGGTAAAGTAGTCGATGCTGTTGCTGGTGTGTTTACTCCAGAAGAAGTGCTATCATTTTTGTTTGTTGAACCTGTGGATTGAGAGTTTGCTCTTGATTGTTTCATCTTGGCGCTTCTATTATGCATATCTTTCAATTTCTCAATTTCTTTATGAATTTCAAATCGGGTACCAAAAGAATCTATATCCAACTCTTTTAAATGACTGAGGTCCAATTCAAACAAAATAGCTCCTGTGATCTTATGTTGAGCAAATTTTCCTGCAACATCCATATCAAAACCGAGAACTAAAGCAAAATATGAAGAAACTTGTTTTGGGGTCCAACTATGAGCTTGCAAAGGATTCAAATCTTCTGTCAATGATTGTGACGACGTTGTTCTCATATGGGTGTTGTTGTTTGATGCTGTTGTTAATGTTGAGGATGATGCTGTTGGTTGTTTGGGTGTTGTTGTTTTGTTGTCATCAATATCCTTTATTGCTTTATCCAACTCATTATTTAAATTTTGGGTAGTTATTGATGGGGTATCCTTATTGATTGACAATTGTGCTATTGATTTATCCAATTTACTGGTATCAAATGAACTTGGATTGAGATTACTTGGCACAGGAGGAAGTGATACATCTTTAGTTTTAGCCTCACCAGACTCAGTAGTTGTTGGTGCCATCATACGTCTTGATCGAGAACGTAAGATAGGTTTTATTTCTTGGTTGGTAATTATTTGAGTGAAGGATTTTGGGTATAAACCAGCCTCACCTGTCAATAAATTCTTTCCCATGTACCATCCATCATTATATTCTCTATCATCAGCTAATACTTGGATTTTATCACCTATCTTTAGACTAAGTTCATCTCCTAATCTGGCATTAAATTGTTTTATACAAATATAAGTATCGCCATCCATGTTGTTTCAAGTTTTATTATTAATTATTGGATAAGCTGGCGCGGGGCGTTCTGTAAAGAAAAAAAAAAAAAAATTAAAATTAAGGAAATAAACGGGGGAAGTTTGGATTAAAGGTGGTAAAATATTGAAAATGTTATTCTAAGATGGCAAAATAACGAAATAAGGAATCTGGTTGATCGATTTTATTAGTAAATAAAAAAAAAAATTTGGAAAAAGGAAAAAAAAGATAATAAAGATATTGTAGTTTCTTGTTGTTTTGGTTTTTGGAGATTTTTTTTTTTCTTCTTCTTGGTTCTGATTTTTATTTGAGAATCGTACAGTAGTGAAATTTCTTCTAACTTGTGTTGTGGATTGTTGTTGTTTTATTTTTTTGGTTTTCTGTTCTTCGCGCAAAAAATCTTTTTATTTTTACTATGGGGGAAATAGTATTTTAAATGGAGTAAATAGGTTTAACGAATATTAAGGATCCACTAATAATATTAGGATAGATTATTAAATAATAAATTCAGTTTCCTTCTTTTCAGAAATAAGAATAGTAATAATTAAACCAAAAAAAAAAAAAAAAAAATGAAACCATAAAGATTATTCCTGTATTAAATAAAAGAAAAATTGAAAATTTTTGTGATTATTGAAATGATGTTAGTTGAAATGCCAAACTAAAAAAAAAAAAATTTGTATGTGAGTCGTGTGTAGGATAATTATTTTTTTTTTTTTTTTCTTTCTTTCTTGTAACCTGTAAGATAAAAATTTTAATTCATGCTATTAATTAAATAAATGCCACATAATAAAATTGTGTGACAAAATTATTATTTTTCACTGTACAACTGCAAATGAATAAAAAAAAAAAGAAACAAAATTTAGTGTTTCGTAGTGTTAATTGGCCCAAGACAAAAATTCTTTTAATGAATCTAGAACACTATTTCATTTTTTTACAGCCAAATAAATGTACAGTAAGTTGTAAAACAAAAAAAAAAAATACTCCCTGTCTTCTAATATGCCTTTATACGGAAATACTTTTTTTTTCTTTAGTATTAATATAAGTGTATTCTCTATTTTATTAAATCAATTTTTTCATTAGAATCCAATCATAAATAATGTGACTGTTGATTATCTCCATGTTTTAAGTATTCATGACAATCACAACCTTAAAAACAGAAAATAATTACAAATAATATACTAGCGTATCATCAAAATAGATTGTCCAGTCTTTAATTATGATAAACCAGCTAATTTCCCCTACATTCTAATCTAAAACCTCTAAAAAAAACGATCTTGTTATGATATTTTTTTTTTGTTAGTGTTACTACTGTATAGTATTTTTTTTTTTTAATCTTTCTTCAGTCTCAATTCAACTTGACGTACCTGCATAAAAGGGTTCATACTAAGACTGTATAATATACACGGCTTAAAACAATATTTATCCTTTTCTTAATTGTCTCAAGTCAAATAGTGTTAATAAATATGAGTTTCTTAACCGGTGTGTTAGGGTTTACTTGGTTTGTTGTATATCTGATTTTGAATTTCAAATACAAGCTTAAACAAAAGAAAGCTAGTTAAAAAAAAAAAAAACATGCTTACAGATACTCTAAATTGACGATGCAATTCTGAAATCACAGTAAATGAAAGTAAAAACAACAGTTTATTTGTTCGTCAAACATACAAGTAATTCAAATTTACAATTCCACAAAGCTTTCTCTTTAGTAGTGCTCTTTGGACGGAAAGATTTTCAGGTACGCGTTTATTATTGCAGTAGTTAATCACCACAATAATTCCATCCTGTGGACGCGGTCCTAGCCAGCGGCTAATACAATAGTGATTGTACATTATTCGACATAAGCTGGAATTAATTTACTATTTAGAGTTAATTACTATCCTGCATTGCATAATTCATTTCGAAGTAACTACTGTACATACACACTTTTCGTAATAGTGTTTAAGAATACATATTTGTAAGGGTTCCTAACTTCGGTTGTATTCACACCAACATGTAAATAAAATGTTCCACAGCTTAGCTGTTGGTCAATCAGACGGACAAAATAGACGGTCCTATTCCAGATGTTATAATACTTTGTACAATAAAAACTCATCAAACTGTCCCCATGATATTTCGAAAGTGATACTGGCAAAATATACGAATAGCACATTCGTAGACGACAAGTGTATGCTATTCTTACAGAACCTCCGCCACATCAAAAAAAGAAAAAAAAAAAAAGAAAGGTACAACCATAAAGGTTAAATTTAATTTACGTAATAAGTACTTCTCTTGAAACTTGCTCCATTGATGGGTTATACCTATGTGGTTACCAATTTCTGGAAGCAAAGTGTATAAATACCAAAATATGAAAATGTGTATACATTGAAACGCTACGGAAAACAGTAGAGAAGAAGAAGAAAAAAAAAAAAAAAAATCAAAACCACTGATAAATTTGCAAACACGATCCTCCACCATTCTTTTGCCTTTTTTTTTTTTTTTTCCCTCTTGAGTTGACCACTTTTTCGCCTCTCTCTTACACTCACTCACTCACTAAGTAATTTTTTTTTTTTGTTTTAGACAACTGAATTCTCTATTTGAAAGTTTATTACTGATCATTATACCCATTTACTTGCATTACAATTTTTTGTCAATAATAACTTTATTAACATGGCTGACAAGGAAAAAAATGATAAGAACATAGGGAACCATCTGATCGCAATTTTGACGATAATATGAGTATACAAGATGCAGATGATCAAGATTCAAGTGATAACGAAGAAAATTCATTGATAAGATTATCAATGTTAGCACAACAAAGAAGATCATCCCAAAACCAATCTTACAGCGATAGTGAACCAGGAAGTATTGAATTTGAAGAGGTGTCTAACGTTCCAGATATAGAAGATAGCATAGATCAAGAAATCATAGAGGAGGATGATGAAGATGATTTTGAAGACAGTCATGATTTACTGACCACAGGGGTTTTGATGAGAACGAAGAAGATGACGAAGAATTAGGCATGATGGAGACCTCTGATTTTTGCGTCGTCTAATCCAAGGTAGAAGAGTACGAACTACTGATATTCCATCATCATCTGGTGGCAATAGTGCTACTGGGAGCACAAGAAATTCTCATAACTATAGTCATGAAGCAGAAGACGATGACGATGACGAGATGAATGATATTGATGATGATGAGGATGATGATGATGAAGATAATATGAGAGGAAGAAGAGATCATGGTATAGAAGAAGAGGACGATGATGAAGATGAAGATGAAGATGACGACGAAGATGACGACGAAGATGACGACGAAGATGATGATGAAGATGAAGATGAAGATGAAGACGATGATCCTCGTGCAGAATTCTTAAGAGCAATAGGTGCTTTAACTGGGGAAATAGAAATAATAATGATCCAGAAAACCATGCCGGTAATGGATTTGTTGATGTTATGCAGAGATTAATGGGAGGTGGTATTATATTCGATGGTGGATCAGCTCGTGATGGTGGCGAGCTAGATGCATTAGTCAACAATTTGAGCCAAAGAGATGACACTTACATAATTCTTGAGTCTTTAAACGAATTAAGTGAAAGATTATTAATGATGAATGGTTTAACTGCTGAAAGATTGATTCCAGCAAATAAACTTGCGAAAAACCTTGTTGAAATTATGGAGGATCCAAAACTTGATGAAGAATTAGAATTGCATTTGGTTGCTTGTCGATGTTTATATAACTTCTTGGAAGTTAATCAAGATTTTATACATGATGCTTTGAACAATAATGCCATTCCAGCATTGTGTAACAAGTTATTGGAAATTAAATATATTGATTTGACGGAACAGGCATTGCAAACATTGGAGATGATATCAAGGGACCCTATTTCTCATAATAGCATTGTATCACATAACGGACTTACTGCATGCTTACAATATTTAGATTTTTTAACTATTCATGCTCAACGAAAATGTCTAACCATTGTGTCAAACTCATGTACTAATATTTCAATTGCAAATTTTCCAAAGATTAAAGAGGCATTTACAAGTATTGCTGAAGTGGTTAGAAATCATAACGATAAAGTGGTTGTTGAAAATGCGTGGTTAACTATTTCCAGAATTATAATGTGTTTCAAGAATAAACCAGATCTTTTGAATGAATTATTTGCAGATAAGGAGTTGCTTTTGAAGGAGTTAACCAAAGTCATCTGGCTTAGTTGTAATAAATCACTGAATACAGGCTCTGAATCTAGTCAAGTTACTTTAAATTACGGTTCCAACTTGAGTTTAATAAAATCATTGATTGTATTGGCTAGTGTGAGTGTTGATGTTTCAAGAATTTTAATTACTGAGTGTGATATTGGATCGGTTATTGTCAAGTCATTAAATAAGTATGCCAAGCAAAACCCAGAAGTGGATTTATCCGGGTCCGAAAGTATTTCTATTGAAGCCTTGATGTCTGCACCAAAGGATTTAAATTCTCAATTCTTAAGTTTAATTGGGTATTTATTACCAATCACATATACCACAGAAGAAGCATTATATTTAAAACCAAACTTTGAAGAAGATGCAGAACGTAAACTCATCAACCAATCCAGAATTGAATTATGTCAACATATTATTCCAAAAGAGTATTGGAATTTTGTTAATGAAATTTGGTCCTTATTAATTTTAAGCTTTCAAGCAACTATGGATTTTGAAATAAGAAGAAAGAGTTTTATTAATTTATACCGTATTATTTATTCCAATACGAATGATTTTTCTGTTATCAAGGATGTTGATGCAATAGCAGGATTATTGGCCAATGTTGTTAATCAATACCAATCAATAGTTGAAAAAGATTTCACCCTACTCATAATGAAGATGAGGATATGATTCTAAGTGATGAAGAGAATGATGATCACGATGACCATGATGGTGACGACGATGACGAGGATGAGGACGAAGTCAATGAAAGTGATGAGGAAGGTGACGATATCCCACCTCTAGGTAGGAGAAATGGATTACATGATAGGTATAGTAGTAACATCAGAAGAGCAATTCCTGAAGATTCCAATAAACTTAATTCGTTGATGTTGCTATTCAATTCATTAAAGATCATCAACGCTTTGCTCGAGAAAGCACCATTTATTTTTACTAGTGCATTTGAAAAGGAAGGTCTAATTAACGATGTCTTACTGATTTCCAACAAATTGAGCGGTAAGGTGGACCCAGATCAACCAGACCCAAGATCATCTTTGAATTCAATGATGGCAGCATATTCTAACAAATATATCGACAGCGAATTCACAAAGGAATACGAATTTAGATTATCAAGCAGTATTATTTATTGCAACATACTTTCTGTTGCCACTAGTATTGATGCGTTGTATCATGAAAGCAAAGATGAAGGTTCCCAAATTGTTTCCGATAACATGAAAATATTACAGGACATTAAAAGTACCTTGGCCGACTCAAAAAGAATCAAATCATTTGATTACAACCAATGGTCTGATTTATGGGAGAGTTTCAAAATGGTCTTATCTGGTCCGTCCTCCATTTCCAGTTTTGAACTTATTTCATCAGGTATAATAGGATCGTTGACTAATCTTTTTGGTTCTGACAATGGGACTGGAACTCATGATTGTTACAAATCGTTTTCCAATGCATTTTTTACAGACCAATCTGGTAAAATTTTTGTACATAAATTGCAAGAATCGCTAACTAGATCCGAGTCCTTTGATATTGTTTCTGCAAATTCTACCAACAGTCAATCGACGTATATCCGTGAACAAAACCAAGCCTCCATAATGGCAAACCAAATCAAATTAAAGTTAACTGCGGAAGATGATTCCAATGATCAGCAACAACAAACCAGAATACCTGGAAATATGCAAAACATGGTATTATCTGTTCATGCCATTGCTACTTTCAAGTCTGTATTTGCATTCTTGAAACAAAGGTTTAAGTTCATTGAAGAAATTGGCTCAATTACAAGAGGGGGCCACACAAACGAAGTTGACGGTGACGACAATGACGATAATAATAATAATAGAAATAGTATTGACAGTGATGATCGAAAATCTGAGTTGAATATTGAATTTTTGATCAACGGAGAAGTCATACCAAATGAAACAACTATATACGGAGCAATTTATCGATCATTACAAGAGAAACCAGATGAAATTATTGATCCAAGCAGGATCTGGTCGTCTATTCACAATATTTCTTATAGAAAAGTTAGTGCTGAAGTCAGTAAGGAAAGTTCATTTACAGGTTATAACATTCAAAATAACGAAGGTGAATTAAACTTATATGATGGAACGACTATTAGTATTTTGAAATTGTTAAAAAATTTGTACCGTATGAATATAACTACTGGAGCCATTCCCAATAAAGACTTTACCAATTGGAAATTGACTGTTAAATTGAATAGACAATTAGAAGAACCGTTAGTTGTTGCTAGTGGAACTTTACCAGGATGGAGTATTCATCTAACCAAACAATTTCCATTCATATTTCCTTTGGAAACAAGAATATTTTTCTTACAATCTACATCATTTGGGTACTCAAGATTGATCCATCAATGGCAATTGCGCACAAATCAAAGCAATGACGAGAGTGCCAATCCAAATAACAACCCACATGGTCACCAAAGATTACAATTGGGTAGACCAACAAGGCACAAAGTAAGAATCTCAAGAAAAATGATGTTACAAAGTGCAGTTAAAGTTTTGGGAATGTATGGCTCTACACCAAGTATTTTGGAAATTGAATATTTTGATGAAGTTGGTACTGGTTTAGGACCAACATTAGAATTTTATTCAACTGTATCAAAAGAATTTTCCAAAAAGAAATTAAGATTATGGAGAGATGAAGAACCTGGTGCTACCGATGATGATGCCTATGTGATTAATAAACAAGGATTATTCCCAATGCCTATGGATAAATCACAAGTTTCCAGTGAGAATGGAAGAAAAGTGTTGTACTTTTTTGCATCCCTAGGTAAGTTCATTGCGCGTGCTTTATTAGACTCGAGAATTATTGATTTTAATTTTAATACTGTTTTCTTGCTGTTGATTCAATTATTGAACAAGGGAAGTGGAAGTGGTAATTCGAAGAATCATCATCATCAAAAATTGTTAAAGAAAATGGCCAATTTAAATAAGTTGCGATTGGTTGATTCTGCATTGGCTGACTCATTAGAACATTTGAACAAATACATTGTACAGTTTAAGAGCAGTGATGATATCCACCAAGTCCGTGTAGACGGGGCAACTGTTCAAGATTTGGCATTATTTTTTGAGTTACCAGGTAATCCAGATTATCAATTAATTCCTAATGGTGGTGACACTCCAGTTACTGCAGATAATCTAGAACTTTATATCAGTAAGATTATTGAAGCTACTTTGTATAGTGGTATCATCAATCAAACTAAAGCATTTATGGAAGGATTTTCTAAAGTATTCCCAATTAACGCTTTAATTATTTTCTCGCCTCCTGAATTGGTTGAATTATTTGGTAATGCTGAAGAAGATTGGTCTTATGATAGTTTGACTTCAGGAATTATTGCTAATCATGGATACACAAAAGACTCACCAGTAATCAAGTCATTGATTAATATTTTGGTTAATTTTGATAAGGATGAAAAAAGAGAATTCTTGCAATTTTTAACTGGTGCTCCAAAATTACCTATCGGAGGATTTAAGGCTTTAAGACCAGAATTAACGGTTGTTCGAAAGCATGCAGAAGATGGATTGAAAGACGATGATTATTTGCCTAGTGTCATGACATGTGCAAATTATTTGAAATTACCAAATTATTCAAGTGAAAAATTAATGAAGGAGAAATTATTAAAAGCCATAAGAGATGGTGCTGGTGCGTTCTTATTATCATAGAACAGATGAAACTAAAAAAAAAAAATAATAAAAAAAAAAAAGAGAACGGAGGTGGGGTTTCTATACAATTGGGTAGGTTTTGTAGGATCAATAGAGGTTTAACTTTTGGTTATATGATTTGTGTTGTGTTGTCGTGTCATTGTGTACAAAAAAAAAGAAAGTAGAGAGAGAGAGATTATCTTGAAGGGGGTAGATCCAAGGGAATGGGAAAATGAGGCACTGAGAAAACCGGACGGAGCGAGCGACCAAATCTACGGTATTCATATTCTACAAAACATTGAAATATATCTAATTACCATATAAACCATGTCTATTAAACTTAATAAGTTGGTTGATTCATTAATTGAAACAGCACCACCAGCAGAATTGAAAAATGTTTCCCAATCATTATCAGCATTAACCACTTCATCAATTGACGATAATATTGAGAAATATGCTCAGGAACAAGCTGTTTTTATTGATAATATTATTGTTTCCAAATATAATAAAGATACCAATTCTTCAAAATATATTGATTATGTGAATAAGAAATTATTTAATGTTGATTGGACCAATGGAAAGATCATTGATGTTGAATCATATAATCCAATTATTCAGTATCCTAATGTGTATGATGAATTGGTTGAAAAATTAACTGAATATGGTGATGACTATTATCCTTCTACATTTGCATTTACGGTAATTCCTAATGATAATGGAGATTTAAGAGTGATTATTATTGGACAACGTGCCAATCATGATAATTTCTATACTGGTCAATGGAAATCAAGTTATTTAATCTCAGGGCAACTGAATGTTAGTGGAGAAATTAATTTAGATATTCATTATTTTGAAGATGGTAATGTTAGATTGAAATTTAATGAACAAATTTCAGGTTCAAATATTGATGGATCATCAGCTTCAAAAATTGTTAATTTTATTAATGATCAAGAAAATCAAGTTCTTATTAAAATTGTTGATCAATTTAATAATTTAAATCAACAATCTTTTAAAAATTTAAGAAGATTATTACCTGTTACCAGATCCAAGATAAATTGGGGTTCTGCTATTGGTAATTATAGATTAGGTAGTGATGTAGTCAACAAGAAATAATAATAAATAAATAAATAAATAAAAAATAAACATCTTGGTATATATTTGTCGTACTGTAGTTTTAAATACAAATAAAAAAAAAAAAAAAAAACCAATTAAGAAACCAAGGAACCTTAACAACATTCTCTTAGTATAATTTATATAACATCCAAACCACAAAAAATGCAAGAAGTATTAATCCTACAATTCTAGTCAAGCTGGCATTTCTATTCATAACATTTCTTAAATCTCCTGATGTTCTTTTAACTTGAATCATCATAGAATTAAAGTTATCATTTAATGAATCTAGTAGTGAATTTTCTTGTTGAATTTGTCCATGAACATCTTGATCTATAGTTGTTCTGAATCGATTTAAAGTGGAAGCCAATTCATCAAACTTCCTATTGTTTTGTTCTTCTCTTTGTGAATATAATGTATCTGACATTATGTTACAGTTGTTGTATGAACGACAGGTTAGTGAAAGTCTTTGATATTACTACTAGATTTTATTGTATGTTCTTTTTTTTTTTTTTTATTTTTTTTTTTTTTTGCTGTTGTTGTCACTTCTCGCCTCCACAGATCAGGCATCGTTACAAATTTCAACTACAAGCGCAAATATCTATGTGACTTACACAATCCGCTTCCATTGAATTAAGACCAAATTACTGTTATATATTTTACTATGTATTCGTAAAAAAAAAAAGTCAACTAGTTACCATCCTAGTATTGACCAGATGGTGGAGGTCTGTTATAGTCCGCGTTTCCAAATCCTGCACTAGTTTGTTGCGCTTGCAATTCTTGTAATTGGGGTGGAACATACTGATTGAATGAGGTAGGAGGTGGCACATTGTTCCCACCTGTATATCCCAGGTATTGCCGTTGCTGTTGTTGTTGTTGTTGTTGTTGTTGTTGTGGAGGTGGCTGTGATTGAGTGTACTGAGTTGGTGTTTGCTGTGGTTGAGTGTACTGAGGTGGTAGTTGCTGTGGTTGAGTATGTTGTGGTTGGGTATGTTGTTGCAGTATTTGTCCTTGATGTACCTGCTGTTGTTGGTGTTGTCGTGTTTGTTGAGGCACTGGATATGGTGCTGATTGTTGGAACATTAGTCCTCCAGTATTCTGTTGAGCTCTATTTGAAATCAGTTTATCCAACAAATCATTGTAAGACTTGACTTCATTATTTAACAGCTGATTCAATCCTAACAACTCCTCTTTTCTAACACTGTATTTATCAATAGAAGCACCCAACTGGATACGTAATGGAATGATTTCGTTGTATAATTGAGTTACTTCATCTTCATTGATACTGTCGATATTTTGGGATGATAAAATTGACAACAACTTTTCAATCTTTTTCTTTTCCCCGTTAATTATTCGATTCTCTAATTCTAATTCTTTCGCAAATTCGGCTGGTGACTTGTTGACAATTGGTGTGACGTAATTCAATGGGAAAATACCCACCTTACCATTCGCTAAGGATCCTCTCCACCAATCACGATATACGGATTCAATAACTGTGATCACATCTCCCTTTCTAAAGGATAATTCGTCTTGCTCATAGGAAATCAAATCATATAAGGCTTTCACTTTGGATACTGTTGCCACAGTTTCAACTGGTGGAGATTCAGGTTCAGGTTGTGGTTTGGGCAACGGCTTATTATTAAGGTACTCTTTCTTTCCAACTTTCAGTTGTTGCTCATATTCTTGTAACGATAATTGTAATGCACGTTGCAACTCCTCCTCTTCCCTGTCCTTATCTTGCTTTGTTCTTTCTTTTTTTGCTGGTTTAGATGGGCCCTCTACTTTCTTATTAAAATACTGAGGATAGTCATGCTTAGCTTTATTGTAGGCATCAGTCATTGGTTTCAAAGACGGATCAACTTTGAATGTATTGTAAAGTTGGCTCAAAACTTCGCAAATCTTTGACTTCACTGCGGGATGTAATTTCCTATCTGACAATCTCTTGATCAAACAGTCATTCAAGAAAGACTTGGTGGCAATTTCTTGTTTTATCCGTGATCCACAATTTTCACCAACTGCTGTCAATAATGATAAAGTTCTTAATACAACATTTGCATCTTTTGATTTCAATTTACTTTTCAATGTGGTGATAGCCTCGTTGGTTGCCGTTTCAGGGTCAGCTGAAATCTTATCGCAAACATCAAAAATATATTGCCAGTTATCTGATGTTAATGTTGGATCGGTCGCTTTATTTATCAATGAATCTAATGTTGTCATTGGAATATAAGTAGATATATATATGTATGTGTGTGTATTTTAAATAGTTATGGGCAATATGGAGTTTTTCGTCAGAGGCGAAGTTGATCATAAAAAAATTGTGGTAACCAATTTGATTAGACATGTACAAAAAAAAAAAACAGAAAAAAAATAAATAGAAAAATTGGCACACGTGACTATTTGTTAGGCTAGTGATTTCATATTTTACTATTGAAACCAGAATAAACTGTTTACAACATTTATTTCCTAAAGAACCTGTGGGTTGTAAATGACTTGATGTTTATTAGTAGAAGCTTCAGAGTTTCAATTAGTAAGCTTATTAGTAAATAGTGTTGTTTGCGTTTGTAGATTATCATATCATTCATATCGCAAGTTGACCTATATGATGGTTTGAAAACTATGATTCTATAAGCTATTAATGGTACTAGAAACCATTACGGAAATGATTATTTTTTAAAAAAAAATTGATTGAAGTAAAAAGAGTGACCTAACTTGGAATTTCTGGTTATATGTTAGAAAGTAAAAAACGTTTCTATGTTTTGGAATCATAGTTGGAAAAGCAATACCTCTTGATTAACTCGATGATTACTTTAGTTTATTCACTGCATAATTCATAAACTTGAAATTAATGGTAAATCCATCGGATCGATTTTTTCCATCAATAAGGGGCAGCATCTTTTCTTCTTCTTTTAATATCAATTTAAAGCAAATTTTTACCTAAAATATGAAATATCTTTTGTCGGATAAATTATTACATAATTATCAATAATTGTAAGAAGGTTTAAATGGGAATTCAAATTCTTAACTAAACTCGTTTTCATAGGTATACAAATCATGAATTAAAGTATCCGGTTACACATTTATCAGATGTACACTAGCAAATATCGGTTTCAAATAAGGTAATTGTGATCACTTTCCCCACATAGAATCTACAATGGACATACAATAATTAAATTACTAACCATACACACCAAGCTCTTGCTATGAAATTTCAATCTATGATTGGATAGAATCTAAAGTTAATTTGGGGATCTCAACAAGGTGCATATTTTTATTTTTTTCTTTTTCGCAACCTGTCATCATCCCCCACTCGGATTAACCTTTAGAAAAGAATAGACGATTGTTATTTTGGCTATTGTGTTTTATGGTTCATAATTTTCCACCACAGAAACATCCGAATTCAAGGATACGCTATCGCCCTTTGAATTTTGTAAACTTTCCCCGTACATGAGTGTTAACTTTGTTTCATTACAATTATGAACACTTAAATAAAGGTTAGTTTTATACAATGTATTTGTTATTTGTAATATTACAAAATGGAAATTTAGTTGGGGGGTAAACAAACATCAGGAAAATAGCTCCCGAAATATGGTCCTAATCGTAGGTGTTTCAATTTAACTAAAATTGAATTTGACATACTCGACAGCCAAGACATGTCAAGGTACACCCTAGCTAAGAAAAAACCAAAGATCGCCGATTATTGTCAGTGATTTCACTACCGTTCTAAGTCCAAGAATTTTCTAGTGACGGGGTAAGAAGGGAAGAATTTAAGGTAAGAGAAGTACTGTATCTTATGCTTCCCCACCTTACAGGTTTTGAACCACACGGAATGACTTGCTCTGGGTTTCAACATACAGTGCATCCTGTATTACAATGAATCCCCACGAAGAAACACAAAACCGGCGAAACAAACAGGAAAAACAACAAAATAAAAAAAATACAAAAACTTCGCAACAATAATTAAATAAAGCACTATCATTGCAATTATTCTAATTTAAGGGTGATAACGATTTTCAGGTATAAATTAGAAAGGAAATTTCCCAATTTGAACTAACAGTTTTTTTTTATGAATTATCAATATCTTACAAATTAGTGCCAAAAGTCCTTTATTTTATAGCTATGTCATCAGATAAACCAAGAATTTCACACCTCGAATCATTCGAAATAAATAAACCAACAACTCAATTTGATGAGGATGTCAAAGCAAAGCTTTCAGAGAACGATGTCGGTCTTGATGTCGAAGAAATCAATCAGTTAGAATACTATGATCTTCCAGAGCTGCTTCAACATATGACTCAAGAAGAATTGAAGGCTCTAGACAAGAAGACTACCAGAAGAATTGATCTCAGAATATTACCAATTTTAATTGTGCTCTACATTTTAAATTATATTGATAGAACAGGTATCGCTACAGCCAGATTGGGGACTTTGGAAGAAGACTTGAATTTAACAGGTAACGACTATCAAATTGCTTTATCCATTTTATTTGCTGGTTACATTCTTTTCCAAGTTCCTTCCAATATGTTAATGAACAAATTAGGTCGTCCATCTGCTTATCTTGCTGTTGTTATGACTATTTGGGGTACTATCTCTACTTGTACAGCAGCAGTTCAAGGTTTTGGTGGATTAGCTGCCGTTCGTGTATTGCTTGGTGTTGTTGAATCTGCATTTTTTCCAGGTGCATTGATGATTTTGTCTAGTTGGTACGATAAGAAAAGTCTTGCATTGAGAAATTCTATTTTGTACTCTGGTTCATTGATCAGTTCTGCTTTCGGAGGGTTACTTTCTGCAGCCATCTTGCAAATGGATGGCTTAGGAGGTGTCGCAGGTTGGAGATACATTTTTATCATTGAAGGTGGTATCACAGTTTTGGTTGCACCACTTGCTTATTTCATCTTACCAGATAATCCTTCCAATACTAAATTTTTGACCCAAGAAGAAAAGGATATTATCATGTGGAAATTGAAGAGATCTTGGTAATGTTGATGACTCTGATAAAGAAGCTAAAGAATCCGATTGGCAAGGTTTCATGCATGCTTGTAAAGATATCAAAGTCTGGTTGGTTGCTACACTCCTTCTTGGTTGCTGCTTGTGGTGTCACCAACTTTTTCCCTTCTGTTGTCCAAACTTTAAACTTCACCAGAACAGTTACATTATGTTTAACTGCTCCACCTTACGTTATTGCCGTTGTTGCTACTTTCCTCTGGTCTAAACATGCAGATCGTACTGGTGAAAGATTTTGGCATGTTACTATACCATTATTGCTTTCATTGGCAGCTTTTATTATTGGAGCCGCGCTGTTAAATATTGGTGCTCGTTATTTCATATGTGTTTGATG